>APFE031195399.1:19595-60733 GCA_000404065.3 Pinus taeda | reverse complement strand
TTTCTATCGACATCAGCACATTATCTAGAAAATTGACTTAGAAATCGTCAGTACCTTGAGGTCTGCATGCATCAACGACAGGTTTCTCGCCTTCGACGTCAGTTTTCATCATTGACTTGCGATCGAAGGATTCCATGAAATGTTCGACATCGACTCATTCATTCACATCTCATGGATTGTGCTGGGTACTTTGAGAACCATTGACATTACTGGTGGTATCTCTCACGCTTGTTAACAGTTTACATCATTGACTGGTAATCAAGTGGTTTCTACCATGTTCGACATCGACTCATTTATTCACATGGCTAGAATCGTACCAATTCGGGAAGTAGAGATGAAGACCCTGGATCTAGTTTCCACCATCCAGGCTGCGAGGAGTTTTGTATTCATTATGTTGTAGACCAATCATAAACAGATGGCTGCGTCCATACTGTGTCTACCAGAGTCTATGATTATGATGTACTATGAAATCATTCCTGTACCAGAATAGTTAGTCCAATAGTTAAAGTTTGATCTGAGTATGGGAATGCCTACCTCAGCATGATATAATATCATACATGTATTTTGTGTTGAAAATTGCAGGTTCCAACCAAGCTCTCCACAAGATAATCCTCGAAATGATAAAGTACTTCACCCTTCCTAGATGACATAAAACCCTTATCTATTACAGGCTTCGCACTTTAAGGGGCAATCTGTTACACTAAAATTTGTCACCATGACTATCTGCAGTTAATATGGCTCCATCAATAGTCATATTATCCTCCTTGTCAAGCCTTATACCTCTGCTCTCCATGTCAAACTTCAAAAAAGAGAGAAAGTCATTAAAAATCATGTTATCTCTGGGTACGCAGGTTCTCTCTACCTTGCCTGCGTGTACGCATCCCAAGCTCATTGTACCTGCGTACTTGTACACTCTGTAAGCCAAAGGATGGGTGCGTACCCCTGTAAAGGTCAAAAGGCGCGAATTTCATCTTAAAAAAGTTACTTGTGGTACTTCTAGAGCCTTCTAGAAGAGTGTTTGACGTGTATTGAGCGCCTCCAGATGGTTCATGCATCCCTATGATAGAGGAACTTATCCCATCAAGAGAGGAGCTACCCCATCCAAAAGAGGGAGTATCCCATTGGTGTTGGAACTGAATAACTTCCTCTAGAACACTATAAATACAGGCATTGGGCCAAGGGAGGGGAGGTTGAAAGCTGAACATTCCAAAGGGTAGATGCTGCTGGAATTGGGACTTCCATTGTAAGCTTGTGAGGAGAGATTACCATCCTTTCTTGTTTCATTTGGAAGTGGGTGAGCTTGTCAAAGTAGAGGAAAACTCTTGCTGGACCCTGGGAGGAATTTGCACAACACCAAGGCTTAGGTTGTAATGGTTTCCTTTTTGTTTCCTTAATACAAATAAGTCCATTCTTCTCAATGATTTGTTGTTAATGAATTATTTCACGTACTCCTTGGTCTATGTGATGAATATGCTTTGTTTTATGATGAATATACAGGTGTTATGTAATCGTTTGCTTTGTTAGTGTATGCAGGTCTTAAAGTGAAGGAGGAGCTCATCTGGATCAGCAAGGCTGGACTGCTACAACAAGCGTTGGACCTAAGGTAAGATCGGAAAACACTTGGCTTCTCGTATGATAATGCATGTTTAGAGAAGGATTGCTCTTAATTGTCTTGTTTGTCACTAGAAAGTCTTAGGCTTCTAGGGAGGTTAGTTTTGTCCGCAAAAATAACTCTTTCCGCTTGACAAGAGCCATCTTAACACAATATCCAATGGTGCCTGCGTGCATTAGTTGGGTCAATTTGCGTGTAAAGAAATCAGCGATAGTGTTTCCTATTAAGCGCTTGTTGTGGTAAGCTTGTTGATGTAAGCTTGTTGTTGTCAGTTGGTTGTCTGAAAGCCGAGTCAAAGAATCTTCATTGGACAGAGCCAACCATGTCAAAGGACACAATTCAATTGGATTCTCTTTGTAAGAAAATTTGTCAGCGCCTTCCTAATACAGCGGACGCTTAATTAAAGGCGGACCCGGAGACGTAGCCCAACAAGGACAAACTCTGTCAACTAACTAAGTTGCATCTTTTTAATTGTTGCTTATGCATCTGTTACTTTAATGGTTTAAATTATAATGTCTATTTAAGTTTTCTCGTGCATCAATTGCCTACCAGCTCCATTTTTAGTTTCGCACACATTGAGAGAACGACCTAATTTTTCGCATTTCAGATCACAATTCGATTCAACTAGGAGAGAGGTTGATTCAACTTCCAATGGCTGGGAAAATTTCCAGGAGGCCGGGAGAATCACTTTTAGAGGCAACAACAGGCAGGACGTTATCATCAGAGAGTTTCCAACTAGTGTGAGTTGGCCTGCGCAAAGGTAACGCAAAAGGGCCTACGCAAGAGTTTGGAGGGCCAGTTTCTGAGGCTCAGTTTGTTGCAAGATTGCTTGGAGAGGAGGGTAACTTCCCTCAGTTGATTTTGCCAACATTTCTCTCAGATAGAAATGTCAATTTGACGTCTATTTTATTCTACTCATAATTTTTGTTGTTGCTTAATAATAAAACCCTAAATTGTTGCACCAGTTTTCCCACATTGGGTTTTTCGGGGGTCAATTGTCCAAAAATAATTGTGTCATTTTTATGTGTGTGTATTAGCATTTCTAAGTTCCTATTTTTGCTTCCGCAATATTTTTTATGGTGAAGAAATTGCAGTGTGAATTATTCGTTGTTTGTCGTAGCAAATAAACTGCATAATTAATTTACTATTAGAAGAATAGTTTCCAGTTGTTGCATTTCAAGGAATTTTAACATTGTATCAAAGCATATTTGACAGACAAGAGGCTCAGAGTCGAAGAGGGAAATTTTTGTTGTTCAAAGGGAGCAGCAAGATGAATTTTCCAAAGGTTGTGCAATGCCTAGCCAGGCAATGCGAATTGTTGTAGTTGGATAGGGCTTGATTTTCCAGTAGCAAAGGGCAAAAAAGTTCGATTTGTCTGGAGAAGCAATTCTAGGAGGCAGAGAGAGCGACAGCTCAAAAATTTTCGCAAAGCAAACTCTTGGTCTAGGCACAAAGGGTTTGTAGCAGTTTGCTAAAGCAGATTCAGTGGCGGGTGGAAGAGGAAGTGCACACACAGAGAGAGTTTCTCTCAAAGGGTTTCTAGCTTCAAAATCCAAAGTTTTTGTTGCAGTAGGCAGTTGCAGCAAGCAGATTTTCTCACTCCAGGAAAGAGTGTGAATAGCAGTGCTAGCAGCTAAGTAAGTTGAAGAGAGAGATTTCCGCCCCAGGTCGAGTTTTTGCAAAGATAGCCTCAGCAGGGCTTAGAGATCAGGACAGATTGGAAGGTGCGTCCAACTATATCATTTGGAAGGCCGAGATGTCCTTTTTGCTACACGAGTATGGTCTAAAGACGTACGCAGAAAATGTTGTAGTCGTACCGACAGACTAGTAGCAGCTAGAGAATTACAAGAAGGAAATGGCCAAGGCAAAGCGGATGATTCTCGACAGAGTTCGAGACCATATAGTCTCACACATAGCGACCAAGAATACGGCCAAAGAGATGTGGGATGCTCTTGCAGGACTGTACTAGAATCCTTCCGAGCAGCAGAAGATGTTCCTAAAAGAAAAGTTGAGGAATGTTCGAATGCAAAAGGGAGAAGGCATCAACTGCTTTCTCACCAGAATTCAGGATATCCAAGATGATCTTGCAATTGTAGGAGAGATGCCTCCACCTACAAAGACTATGCGGTTGGCCCTCAACAATGTCACCAAGGAGTGGGAATACTTCGTCCAAGGCATTCTGGGATGAGATCAGTTACTTGGGTGGGACCGAATGTGAGCATATCTCACACAAGAGGAGATGAGGCGAGCTATAGAAAATAGATCCATCAACGGCAGTAGCAGGAAAGGATCGAAGGGTGTGAAGGATGAAGACAATGTGGCCCTTGCATCGAAAGGGAAAGAAAAAGGTCCCAGTCAAGGACAACGCTCCCAAGGAGAGAGGAAGAAGAAAAAGGACCTATCGAAGATTAAATGTTTCAAGTGTGGTGAGTTCGGTCACTACAGTACCCAGTGTTCTCAGAAGAAGAAGGACAAGAAGGAGAAGCAAGATCAAGCGGCAGCATCCACATAGATCAATAATCTTTCCTCTAGGCTAGAGGAAGATTTCACCATGTATGCAAAAGAGAGGTGGGGCAATGTAGAGCTTTAGTCCTAGAGTTGAGCACAGGGTTGGACAGGGTCCATCGAGGTGAGCATCAAATGGTGCTTCCTCATGCATCATTACCCTTGCTACAGGAGCCCACAGTGTTCAGTAGCAAGAGGATTAGTGTCAGTTGGTGTAGTCAGTTCCAGTGTGATAGTTGTAGACTTGTTGCAGTCAGATGCTAAGGAGCACAAAGCAGTGTTGAAAGCAGTATAGGAGGCACAATGCAAGACCAACAGTAGCGCGGGTTTCCCAATAGACAGTGCAGAGGCTAGTAGCAGTCAGAGACTCACGAGACAGTTGCAACGTATGATCACAATTGATTCAGTATTTTAGATGCTTCTTAGTGGCAACAGTAGTAGCAACAGTGAGGAGTGTTAGTTGGGTTGCAGTGCAGATGCAGAGTTGGCAGCAGTACAGGTTGTACAGTGCAGTTTCAACAACAGCATAGATGCAACATGGTTCAGCTACAGTTAGTAGCAAATGAATCAAAGTTAACGCAGTGGTTGATGGACAGTGGCAAGCAACTACAGTTGTCAAACATCAGCAGCAGCGTGTATGGAGGATGATGCAAAAATAGGGTGTTGTAGCAATGCAGCACTAGAGAACACCTTCCTCACTAAGAGGGAGTGTTATTTTTTGTAACATCGGATGGTGTTCTAGTCTCAAAGTTTGTGGAGAGGCTGAAACACATGAGTTCTCCAAGACCCAAAAATCGTTTCTGGAAATTCCACAAAGAGATAGCTTAATTAAATTGACTGACCATCATTTAAATTTTTCCTAAGTCTAACTTAGAAAAATTGATTAATTAATAGTAATTAATTAAGAAATGTGAGAATTCTTTAAAAACTCACACAGATCAACTTAGAGATAATCTCAACCATCAATTAAGTTTTAATCGTGGTCGTTGAAGTATCAACTAGAGATTATAAGAAGAGGTCAATGGGTAGATGGAGGACACACTAGTGCAGATACTCAGTGATCAAGGTAGTTCAATTTTCTAGTGTAGGTGATTCAACAGGAGAGATCGAGTCAGTGATCGAGAAGCACATGACAAAAGGGGCAATGTAGCATATTTTTGGAGGAAGTTCTAGTTCCAGAGAGGCAGTGAGAGGAGGTCATATTCTTGTTTTCAAGAGGCTACGCAAGGGTTGCGCAAATCCTCATAGAGGCATTTCAATTCAACCAAGAAAGAGGTTGATTCAACTTCCAGTGGTCAAGAAAATTTCCAGGATGCCGGGAGAATCACTTCCACAGGCAGCAACAGGCAAGACGTCATCATCAGAGGCAGTTTCTAGCTAGTGCGAGTTGGCCTGCGCAGAGGCAGCGCCGAAGGGCCTGCACAAGGCTTTGGAGGGCCAGTTTCTGAGGCTCAGTTTGTTGCAGGATTGCTTGGAGAGGAGGGTAATTTCCCTCAATTGATTTTTCTAGTATTTCTCTCAGATAGAAATGCCAATTTGACATCTATTTTATTGTACTCATAATTTTGTTGTTGCATAATAATAAAACCCTCAACTGTTGCATCGGCTTTCCCACATTAGGTTTTTCCAGAGACAATTGCCCAAAAATAACTGTCATTTTTATGTGTGTGTGCTAGCATTTCTCAGTTCCTATTTTTTCTTCCGCAATATTTTTTATGGTGAAGAAATTGCAATGTGAATTATTCGTTGTTTGTTGTAGCAAATACTCTACATAGTTAATTTACAGTTGGAAGAATAATTTCCAATTGTTGCATTTCAAGGAATTGTCACACTAGCATTATATCTTCTTCATCATTATTGTCTGACAACACCTCATAAACTGGACCTTTCCCTTGGCCAAGCATCTGTGACCTAGTTCCCATGGTTCATTGCAACTAAAGCAAAGTTTCTTCCTTCTCAGCTCACTCAGAGTCTAATTATCCAACCTATCCTTCCCAGCCCACTCTCTCTTAAATGGCTTCTGGTTCATCTGAGTGATGAGTGGTTTGGATGGAAATTTAGCTTTAGGTACTACATCTTCCATGTTTCATGTCCTAGTGATGGCATCTTGTAAGGTGGTGGTTTTGAAGGCCTTGACCCAACCATGCAATGGTTCGGCTAAACCTTTTGTGAAGAGCATGATCAGCCTCTTCCCATTTATGTTTGTCACCATCACAACTACTCACTGAAATTTTGCATATGGTGTTCTGGTCTGTTTGAGTTGTGCTAGCTCCTTGAAGTGTATTTATGGATCCTTCCTATCAAATCATTCTATTAATTTTTGTGTGAAGTTCACATAAGAAGTAATGTTGGAATTTCCCAAGGCAAACAATCCGAAGTACCACCATTCATGAGCTTCTTCCAAATGCAGGGTAGCAAATCTAATGGCCTCTGCTTCGAACATTGGGTTAAGTTGGAAGTAAGTGTCTAATTTTTGTACCCAAGACCTTGTCAAGTATTTGGATGACCCATTGAAGGAGGTGATGGACAATTTCCCATCCTTGCGCAATAGACCATAGTTCTACTATGTGCCCTATTATGATCCCTGGACATACTTTTGTACTTAATGTTACTTAACTCTGTAAAGGTCATAGTTGGTCAAACATCCTCTCCTAGTGATGCATACTCCTAGAAATATTCTGAAAAATCTTCGTTTTATACTGTAGGTCCTTGGTTTACTACTCCCTGAGCATCTAGTAATTGGGGTAGTAGAGGTCTTGTGGTCCTCCTACTGGTGCCCTTGTGTCGGTTGTTGAGAAACCAAGTGTAGTGTAGTTTAATGCTTAATTCCTCTTTCTTGATAATTACTTGTGAATATTATGTGTATTCTTATTATCTTATGTCTTCTTCATCAAGCAACTGCTCTAGTTACAACATCCTTTGACAAAAATATAATATATATAAATATCATAAATACATCAATGATAAATTTATAATATTAAGACTAACTCTAGTTACAACTTCAATATTGGTTTGTGCAGAGATGTTAAAAGGATCAGGATTATGGTAGTTGCTTCCTTGTACCATCAGTTGAGCCATCTGCTGCTACCCTTGTGCCATCTATTGAGCTACCTGTTGTTGACCTTATGCCATCTACTATTGCCCTCTTACTAACTCCCCCATGATGTCTAAGGGGTTTATCTCGGGTGGCTACTCTTCCCTGCCCGCCATGACTAAAATGTTGGTAACCTTCTTTTTCCTTACTATAATGTTTTCCCTATCCTCCAGGGGCATAAAGAAATCATATACTCAAAAGCTGGCAGGATGGACAGCTCTAATACCACTGTAATGTTCCTCTTAAAAAGATTACCTTTGGGATGAAATTTTGAGTTAGGGTTTCAATTAAAACATGACAGAATTGTATTTTTTTAACAATGTTGTAGTACTTATTTAATCTATAAAATAGTGATGATCTTTTATTGAATGCACAAGTAGTATAACCAAGAATTCAAACAACAATTGATTCCATCAACAAACATTTTAAGGTAGGGTTAGTTCAACTAGCAAACAACAAACTTACAAAATCCACAATTTCCTAATAGGGATATCAATACAAATGTAGTTATTCCCTTGCTGCCACAAAATCACGCCAACAGGCTTCGCTGCTACGTTGCACCATTATTCAGCACCTGCAACTTCAATCCCTAGCCAACCAACACCCTAAATTCACCTTTAAATCATCGCTTCACCCAACCCCAGCCTTAGATCCGTAAGTGTAGCCCCTAGGCCAGTAGTTGCCTTGAATTTGACCCTATGCTAGCTCATTGTAGATTAAAACCCAACTTCGGGTACCTCGCTACCATACGCAGCACGATACCATAAACAACCAACCTGTTGCACTTTTTCACGCCCCCGTTGTCATAGAAACCAAGTTCCAGACCTTGCTTGCCTTAGAAAGATGGCTCCCCGCTAGTCGTTGCCTCAAAGTTTTAGTCCTGGCCCTCGTTACCTTAGAAACTAGGTTCCAACTCTTGTTTGCCTCAGGAAGATGGCTCCCCGCCAATCGTTGCCTCAAAAAGATTGGTTCCAGCCCTCGCTTCCTTAGAATGATAAGTCTAGCTAGATTTCAGTAACTTGTAGCAAGAAAGGATAGAAGAATTGACTAGGAGTAATCTTTCACCACTGAAACCAATCAAAGAATGGGATCTTAAAACCCTCCAAGAGCCTCAGCCCAAAATCAAAGAGTAACAATCCATGACGATCATAATGACTCTCCTCCCTTCCTTATATAGTTTCTCTTTGGGGCTTTTCCCTCCTAATTTCAAATCTAAGTGACATGCAAGTTTCCCTCCATTTGGCCAGATTTTACTTTTATTATCTAATGTTTACTTAAGTAACATTAAATAATAATTCCCCCTTTTTGAAATGACTATAGCCTACAGGGTTAAATAGGCTACTATGTCCTTCCTTAGGCAACTAATTGGAAGAGGACAATACAATTGGCATCTACTTTATGAAACTATTTCAAGAGCAACCCTATATCTATTAAACTATATCTGATAGCATTTTAAAGTTGTACATTACTTGGGCCAAGATCGATCTGCCAATTACTTCCAACTACCATGGATCTGATGGACAAGTGAAGAAACTCCATTCTTGCCTGTACAACTATAGTATGCAAAATCTTTGAGAGAAGGCCAAGTCAGGCTGAGTTGAACGTGAAACAATATAGAATCTACCAGCTAAGTGTGGAGACTTGAAGAGTTGTGGTGCAATTTTCCATGTGGAGATTGCTTGGAAGAGTTGTGGTGTGACTGTTGGGATGTAAAAACCCATTGATGCATATCAAAAGATCATAGACCTATTTATAAAAATCATTTATGTGGCTCGTGATGTGGTGAAACGCAATGTGGGACGTGACTTTGAATGCATGTTGTTTTTTATTCATTGTTGTAAGTTTCTTAAAAGTGAAATCTATTTTTAAAAAGGCATGAAGGATAAATTAGAAGTATAAAATGCGAAAAATCCAGAAAACTCTGCAACTGCTAATATGAACAATCTGAAAACTAGTTTCTTTTCATATAGACATAGAATTTCTCTACTTATTTTGCAGCGAAATAGGAACAAAAATAAATATAGTCACACGATTTTTCTAGGGAACCCAACTGGGAAAACCCTCTGCTTCATTGAAAATTTTATTACAAAAACACTCTTGTTTCAATAGAAACCAATTTGGTAGCTTGATTTCGGAGAGGAATGGCTCTGCAACCCTAATGGAACGGTAGCCATGAGCTAAACTAGACTACGACCTAAAACTCTGACGACATCTGCAACGCTGCAAACCAGGAGGTCGGTAACAAGGTCGAAATGACAGAGGAGGAAAGGGGGGGAGAGATCCCCTCCTATCGAGACGCGGCGGCAAGGGATTCCCACCAGAACACAAGTAACCCGAAGATAACAGGAGATACAAACAAAATGTGAGGACCTATCCTCGGGGCGCGATGGTAGGCAGGCAGCAAAGGAAAATGTCTACCATGTGCGACGGAGAAACCAAGATTCACCATTCCGATGAACAAACTGGAGCGATACAAAAGTTACATGAAAAAACCACACGCTAATATGTAAGTTCATTGGAGTCTGACCGATGGAGAAGGACCTCACCAAATGGATACAGCAAAAATGGCAACCCAAAGGTCATATCAAGCTCAAGTTGGGAGCTAGAGGCTTCTTCACGGTAATATTCTCGAACCTGCAAGACAAAGAAAAAGTATTTGAAAATGGTCCTTACTTTCATTATAATGTTGGTTTGTTTAGGAGGTACTAGGAAGAAAGCTATGACCCAAACAAGGAAAAATTTATGGCAGCCCCGGTTTAAGGTTATTCGGTCTCCCAATGGATTTCTAGGACCCAAAAATCCTAGAGGGTAGGCAGATTTGTCAAAATAGCAGAAATGACAAAAAAAGGCAAATACACTTCATATGCGAGAATATGTGTATACATGAACATAGTTGAACCTATACCTGACTCAGTGGAACTAGAATATCATGAAGAGGTATGGCAGCAAACCCTAGACTACGAACACATCCCGTTCAGATGTCGTAGATGTCATGAGTATGGCCACCTATTTAAGGAGTGTCCAATGAACCTAGAGGAGGGAGAGAACATGCACAAGCAACAAAGGAAACATCAACAAGATAAGGAAGGGTTTCAAGAAGTGAAAAGCAAGAGGAGAAGCAAAAGAAACTCCCAACACAGGGAAAAAAGAATATCAAACTTAGCCGAGCAAAACGAACAGCTTTGAAGCGCTGCAGGGAGAAGAAGAAGAAGAAAATGAAGTCCAAACCAATGTTGCACGAAGCGGGGACGTTTTTTGGAAGCAGGGACGCGGAAGCGTCATTTTCCAAAAATCTAGAAAGCGAAGCGTCTGCGGAAGCGTCTGCTATATATATATATATATATATATTGCATTTATACTCAAAACAAACATCTCAAATACCAAATTAGTTGTAGAAGACATGAAAACATGCATATTTTTGCATAAATCAAGATAGATATAACATCCATTGTACATTAATTAATAATGATTGATTATTCGAGCATCAACCATTTAAATGCATCAACCATCTAGAATCTAGATTCTTCTCCTCTTGTCTAGCCTTTGCCTCTACCTCGATTGTCTAGGGATATTAGTCAACATTGCCCAATTTTGATCAAACTACTTAATTCAAGACTTAAAATATGGTAGAAAAAGCTTAACATGCTTGATCGATGATTTTGACTTGATTGAAAGGTAATTTTTTGCTAAGGGCGTGCCGCGTGACAAAAGAGTTCAACAATTAACACCACCAACACTAGGGTACATATAGGGCTTGGTGCTCTTGATTAAATGCTAATCGCATACCTTCATACTAGATATAATCTAATGAAATGCCACAATCCCATTGATCCTGAATTCCTGAAAACTGTTAACTCTGCTGAATTTTGAATAGGATATGAAATTCTATTTTCTCCATATGAAGTCCAATGAGGTTGGAACCACTCTCAAACATCCTAAGTCATTTCATGGTAATGTTAAAAATTTAAGTAGAAGGATGAAAATGAAAAATAAAGGAGAATCTCACTTTTACTTTAAGAATTTAACATTACCATGAGGGAGCATCTACTATATTTATATTTTTTTTTTGCCTTCATTCGTCACCCTAACCCAAGGTGGACCCACCCCCAACAAGCAAACTCACCTAAAATAAGAATTAAAAAAAAAAAAAAAACGATTTTCTAAACGTTTTTCCGGAAGCGTATGCTTCCTCCTCCGAAGCGCCACGCTTCCGACACCCGAAGCACCGTACGAAGCGCACTTCGGTGCTTCGGAAGCGGCGCTTCCGTACCACGCTTCCGAATTTCCAGGAAGCAAAAAATTCAGAAGCGATGCTTCCGAATTTCCAAGAAGCGGCAAAAAATTCAGAAGCCGCGCTTCCGGCGAAGCTTCCTAGGCGCTTCCGTATGAGACGCGCTTTCGGGCTTGGAACCGGGGGGGGACACTTCGTGCAACATTGGTCCAAACTATGGACTACTAAGAAAAAGGAAAGGAGAGCAGTTCGAGTCAAGGCAAACCGAACCCTAAGAGGAAAGTTCAAAGAGAACCGGCAGATAAAGAGGATAAGGAGGACAGGGAGAGGATGGAAAACACCACAAAGGAAATTGACCCAAGCAAGGGAGAGGAACTAAGCATGGAAGAAGAGGTGCTGAAGAAACTGTTGAATGAAGGGAGACACCTAAACGAAATATTTATACCAGAAGACCAAAAAAGACTATACAGAAAGACGTTCCAACAGTATCAAGCTAAGCAGGGACAGGGACAGGTGGAGATGGCAAAACAATTGGGGATGCATCAGGAAAACCCCCAAGAATATTCAAATGAAATGAAGGGAGGAAAGAAAAGAGGGCAGAGGAACCTACAGGAATCCATATAGATTATGGGAGACCGCTATCAACGATACACCAACAAATAAAGAAAGTATCCCAATGATAATTACATCCTGGAACATAAGAGATCTCAATAGCAGAGGCAAACAGAGGCACTTAACTGAAAGACTAAGAAAAGAAAAACCTCAATTCATGCTGCTACAAGAAACAAAGATTACAGGAGGGAAAATGGAAGAAATATTAAGTAAAATAAAACCAAGGTATGAATGCATGACTATAGATGTGAGAGGTAGAGCAGGCAAAATTGCAATACTGTGGAACCCAGCAGAGATCACAATGGACTACTGGATAGGTATGAAGAGAATCCTCACAAGGCGGTTTCACCTAATAGGGAATAAAGAATGGTTCCTAATCTCTGCAGTATACGGTCCTCACATACCAGTGGAAAAGGAAAATTTCCTCCAGCAAATAAAGAGGTTAAGCCAACTACACAAAGAAAAGCTTTGGTTGTTAGCAGGCGACTTTAACTTAATAACAACAATAGAGGAGAAAAAAGGGGGACTGCGAAGAGAAGAGCCATAAATGGAGAAATTCAGAGATTTACAAGAAGAACTACAATTGGTGGACATCCCAACGATAATTAGAAAATATACGTGGAATAATAGAAGGGGAGGGAGCAGACAAATAGCCTCTCGTCTGAACAGATTCTTGGTCACAGAAAACTTCATTAGCAAAGATGTATTCTATGAGGCTACAATTCTACCGTGTCTAGGGTCGGACCACTGGCCTATTAAACTAGAAGTAGAAATGAAACAAGGAAATCGAAACAGACCTTTTAGGTTTGAGGCCTTTTGGCTAAGAGAACCGACCCTCATAGAAAAAATGAAGAAGTGGTGGAATGAGAGTGAGATAGAAGGGAGAAATTTGATGCACACCTTTCAACTCAGACTTAAAGAACTAAAAGGAAAAATAAAGAAATGGAACAAGGATGAATTCGGCAACATACATTGGGAACAAGAGTTGATCCAAGCAAAGATGAAGGAAGTACAACAGCAAATTATCAACGAAGGCAAAAGTGAAGTTCTAGTGGAGGAGGAAGGGCAGTTGATTAATAAAATGGAGGAAAGGAGACAACAAGAAGAAATATTGTGGACACAGAAATCCAGAATTCAATGGTTAAAGGAAGGAGAGCGAAATACAAGGTTTTTTCACAAAGCAATGATCCATCATAGGCAACAGAATAGGATATTCTCCCTAGTAGATCAGCAAGGCAATCGACTTACTCAAAATGAAGACATGGAGAATCTGTTAATGCAACACTTCAAAAGGTTGCTGACGGAACCTAACATAAGAAGGGAAGAGAATAAAACAAAATCATATAGCACATCCCCAATCTGGTGAGCAGAGATCAAAACATGGCCCTGCTAAGAGAAATACCTAAAACAGAGGTAGAAGAAGTCAATAAGAATATGGCGAGAAACAAAGCACCAGGGCCAAATGGATACACAACAAAATTCTTCTAGGCGACATGGCCATTCATGGGCGAAGATATAGTGCAACTAGTGGAGGAATCCAGACGCACAAAAAGAATGCACCCGGCCCTTAACTCCACATTCCTGGCCCTGATTCCGAAGACAGATCATTTGGAAGAACCGCAAGGGTTCAGACCAATAGCACTTTGTAATGTCATATACAAAATTATGGCTACAATTATGGTCAATCGTTTAAAACCTATACTACCTGGGTTGATATCTTAGGAACAAACAGGGTTTGTTATAGGAAAACAAATAACAGATGGCATAGTGGTGGCACAAGAGGCAATTCATTCATTAAAGACAAAAAAAACCAAAGGAATGCTGGTTAAATTAGATTTATCAAAAGCCTATGATCGACTGAATTGGGATTATCTACAAGGAATATTGAAGGCATTCGGCTTTGATGCAAGAAGGATAAGTTGGATAATGTCGATGGTATCAACACCAATTCTGTCAATTCTACTCGACGGATCACCCACAAAGGTGTTTAACGCAACTCGAGGGCTTAGGCAAGGCGACCCGCTTTCACCATTTTTGTTCATCTTGGCAGCGGAAGGCCTCTGAAGGTATATAAAGGAGAAAGTTAGAAGAGAACAGTACACTGGCCTTATACTATGGGGGAATGATCTACCATTAACTTACCAACAAGTTGTAGATGACATAATGATGTATGGACAAGCATCACTCAAGAAAGCCAGAAGAATAATGGAAATTCTCACAGACTTCACTAGTGCTTCAGGGACGGAGATAAACAAAGAGAAGTTTGATATATTTTTATTCAACACAACAACACCCTCCCAAGCTTTCTTAGCAAGAGGAATGGGATTCAAAATAGGAAATTTTCCCTCGAAATACCTAGGAGTCCAGCTAAATGATCAGCAAAACAGAGTGGCAAACTGGAAACCTTGTTGGGAAAAATCCAAGGAAAAATGCAAAATTGGACATTCAGGTCACTAAATATGCCAAGTCGCGTAATATTACTGAGATCAGTACCACAATCTATCTTGATTTGCCAACTAACCAGTCAAGCGACTCCAAAAACAGTTTGCCAAAAGATGATAGACATCTTCAAAAAGTTTTTATGGCAAGGGCCTAGAACGGAAAAAGCACCAAAAAAAGGGCTCTTCTATCATGGAAGCTCAGCAAACCCCTAAATGAAGGAGGACTAGGACTTCGAGATCCTTACATACTCAATCAGGTCATGGGGGCAAAGTTATGGTGGAGATGGATCCAGGGAGGGGTAAACCTATGGAAACAATTATGGGAGAGGAAGTATGACATGCCAAGATCAACAAAAGGAAAGTTGAGACTCCAAGACAACAAGAAAGGATCAGCAATATGGAACCTCGCCTCAGACAACAGAAATTTGATCAGCAACCATAGTTTCTGGGAAATCAGAGGAAGTGACAAAGCCAATTTCTGGGAAGAAGCATGGCAACAGAGAGAAAAACTTATCAGTAAGCCTGAGCTAGAAGTCTACCAATATACCAACATCCATGGGGAACAAACAGTTAAAAACTTATGGAGCATAGAACCTGGAGAATACTAGAGAAAGTGGAAACAAAAACAGGACTGGCCAAATGCTCCAGAAACACCCCAGTGGAAGCTATATGAGAATGATACGGCAACCCGAAAAATCGCAAAAGCAGAAGGGCCAAACATACTAAGATGGGGAAACAGGATTAAAGGGATGTTCACAATTAAAGAGGGTTATCAACTACAAGCAGAACATCTTAGGCAACAAGAGACAAATATCTGGGAAAGTATATGGCAAGAAAAGACATGGCCGAAAGTCGCCGCCTTCATGTGGATCCTTCACCATGGGCGTGCACTTACATGGGATCAATTGCAAAAAAAGGGCTGCAAGGACCCTCGATATGCAACTTATGTAAAGAACAAGCAAAAACAATGGAGCACATGACCAATACCTGCAGATATAGTCATAACCTGTGGAAAAACCATAATCAACTCTTTGGAGTAAGTGATAGGAATCCCAACAACATGAAAACTACAATAGATAATTGGCGGAAAAAGCCTTACCAAAACACAACCCTGAATCGAGCTTGGAGATTATCATTAGGGTTCGTCCTATGGGCAATATAGAAGGAAAGAAATAATCTAATCTTCAAAGAAGAAAGAAGAACTGAAGCAGAAAAATGGGAAACAGATAATCTAGAACATAAGAGAGACAATACTGGCAGAGAAATGGTATGAGCAGGATTGGAAAAGCAATCCACAGGAAGAAAGAATAATGAAAGGTCTGAACTTGCAACCTAGTACGTTAAACGCCTCCTCATGGAAGCATCTACCCCCAATGGAGAGTCTACAAATTGTTATAAATAGCCTCAAAAAGATTTTGTCAAACTTAATGTCGATGGAGCTGCAAAAGGGAACCTTGGGGCGACGGGGACAGGAGGATTATTCAGAGACAATAAGGGGAAAACGCTCAGAGTATACGCTATGGACTGCAGCAATGCGAGCAACAGTGAAGCAAAGCTTCATGCTCTGAAAAGGGGACTAGAAATTGCGATAAGAGAGCGATTCCAAAGACTGCAGGTAGAAGGAGACTCGAAAATGGCGATAGAGATGGTGAAGAAGCTCCAGCAAGGAACGCAGTGGGAAAGAATCAGCCAAAGTTGGAGGACTGCATGGCTGGTCCAAGAGATCAGCAAGCTAATTCGACAGATAGGATACATTATCCCAACACATGTTCAAAAGATGGGCAACATGGCAGCGGACAATCTGGCAAACTGGGGATGCGACCAGGTAGGTAGAAAACTAGATATAAAAGCAGAAGCATTATTACAAATGGAGGGAATGAAGAAACTAGTGGAAATACTAGAAAAAGACAAGGAGCAAGAGGAGAACCCCCGATCGGGGTGTTACAGAGAAGAGGAGGTGGGCCAGCAGCGATGGGAAGTGGAGATGTCAAGGATCATCCACTCAAGCGCAAGGACAGAGAACACATCGTGATGCGGAGGAAGAGGACAACAGGAAGGGCAGGTGGAAGGACAGGGCAGGGAGGGAGAAATCCCCGAGAGAAGGCGGGTGGAGTTACAAAGGGAAGGCAGAGAGGAAGGCATGGGAGCCAGCAAGAGAGCGGGCAGAGTGATGCCAGCAAGTGGCAGGAAAATAGAGAAGAACTCTGCAATTGGGTCGAGTTCACACGGGTATTTACAGTTGTTTCTGCCTATATATTGAGCCGACATGACTAATAGTAGAGGCCGACTTATGTTGGAACCAATTTGAGGCCGACTTGATGGGTGGAGGGTTCAAAATGACCAAAATAAATTTTCTTTCCTTGCTACCATTATCCCAAGAAGGGTTTACATTTGACTTTGACTCAAAAAAATCCTAGAGCACTCAATGGGTGCTTTGACCTATTGACGATTGACCCAAGCATGAAACCCATGCTTTAATAAGTCAATTTATTTAACAACAAAATTTTATTTTGACAAATACAATACATCATGACTCAAATATAATTATGAAGATCGACATTAGTTACACACTTCAACATGGTCTTCCTTATATCAATGTGGATGATGAAGTACATGAAGGAAGCATATTTGGGAAGCAACACAGGGAGAGTTTCTCAAATGGAACATGAAAGGCTAGAGAATATCTAACATTGATACATTCAGATTTGTGTGGTCCAATGGAGACAGTGTCTTTTGGAACGGCATGCTATTTTCTTACCTTCATTGATAATTATTCCAGAAAGTCTTAGGTGTATTTTTGCAAAAGAAATCTGAGAAGTTTCCTTCTTTCCTGGAGTTCAAGGAAATGGTTGAAAAGCAGAGTGGTTTGAAAACTCTTACCCTGAGAACAGATAATGGGGTAGAATGTAAATCTAATGAATTTTTGAATTATTGTAGAAAGAATGGAATAAAGCAAGAGTTTACCAATTGATACTCTCTTCAGCAAAATGGAGTTTTTGAAAGAAAAAACAGGACCATGGTTGAAATGGCTAGAAGCATGTTCAAGACTAAGTCTCTTAGAAGTAGGTTTTGGGATGAAGTGGTGCACACAACAGTTTACACTCTCAGTAGATATCCTACGAGAGCAATATTGAATGCGACTCCAGAAGATGCTTTGTCAAGATATATACCAAGTGTTGCGCATATGAAAGCTTTAGGTTGCACATGTGCCTAGGAAAAAAGAAGTAAATTGGATAGTAAAAACATGAAGTATATTTCTATTGGGTGTAGTATTGAAACAAAAAGCTACAGGGTATTTGATCCTCAAGCAAAAACAATCATAATAAGCAGAGTCGTTGTATTTGATGAGCAAGGATTTTATCAGCCAGAATATGTACAGATAAAATCAACTTAGAATGAGGTAGAAATTGGCAATGGATCTGACCTTAAGGTAGATGATGATGATAAAAAGCCTAAGTGGCTAACCAGATGTCATTCTAAAAGTGATATGTTCGATAGAAAATTTGAAAAAAGAATTACTAGATCACAAAGTTCCATTGTAAATTTTGCACTTATGGCTCAAGTAATGAAGATGGATGGCCTAGATAATTATGCAGAAGCATCAAAGAAAAAATAATGGAATGAAGGCATGGAAGCAAAGTTGAATGCTTTGGTAAAGAATGTTACTTGGAATTTGGTTAAATTACCCAAAGGAAAGGATGTAATTGGTACTAAATGGGTGTGTAAAACAAACTATAAATCAAATGGTTCAATTGATAAACATAAAGCCTGTTTAGCTGCCAAAGGTTATGCTCAAAAGGAAGGAATTGATTATACATAGACATTTGCGCTCCTGGCTGTTAGATATAATGATGATTTCATAACTATGTAATTAATTCGTAAATTAATAGATACATAGTTAGGTACATATTTAAAATATAATAAATAATTAGGTGACTGTTTTCTCATAGTAATAATGGATTAACATAAATAAAAATGTAATACTACTTTGAGTATCTATACCAATAGGACTATTTCTTGCTTTGCTAAAAGTTAGAACACTTGAATCCTTGAACAGTAATTTTGAATTTTGGACAATATATGTAAGACTAACTTCCAAAAAGCCCATTTTTGTTTGTGTTATTACATTGGATGGTGCGGCCATGCCAATTTTTAACACAAATCTTAAATTTTCAATAAAAAAGAAAAATGAAATGGGGGAGCATGCAAAGAGTCAAGACTCAAGAAGCAATGTCAAGAGGTACACTTTTGTAACTCCTTGAAACTCTCTTGTAAATTTTTGCATGTAGATATTGTAATGGACTTCCTTTCACAAGAGGAACTTGAGAGGAGGATTGTGTAATCAAAATTTCAAACTCCCATTGGGTCGATATAATACAATCATGCAAATTTGTGATCACTGATGAAGAATCGTGTAATTCATTTGTTGCATCCCTTCATGATTACTAAGTGAATATTTGCTTACAAATGTGTGTGCATTGTGTCTTATGTTTGCCTAAAGCACAATGGATTAGTGAATGCAATTCTAGATTTGTTGGTTTGCATAAATATAGTCCAATTCACACAGTTCAGGTTCGAGTTCAGGTTCGGCAATGATTATGATCGGTTTGAGTTCAAACTTTTTGATGAGGTACATCATTATGTTCGCTATATGTACATATATTAACTTTAAAATGAAATATAGCATAAAATAGTAAGAAATCAACATCCATAAACATAGAAAATGCTATCATGGACTTGAGGTGTCACATGAGGTTATGAGCTTGAGCTACGAACTTGGTCAATGGCCATGAGGTTCGATGAGGTTCGCCAAACCTCAAATTTGATTTTAGGTTCGCCAAATTTTGAACCTCAAGGTTGAAGTTCAGTGAACCTTGTGACATTAAATATTGTGAACTTGAGATTATGGTAGAATAGAAATATGTATTTTGATTTCTAGGCAAGTTCATTGATTCCGCTACTTGAACCTAAATATTCCATTCATGTTATTTTGATTCTAGAATTTTGTTTATGTATTCAACCCCATAAAATAAACCTTATTACAAATTACCATAAAATGAAAAAACTAAAAAGCCAAAAACACTAAGCCAGTACTGCAAACGGGAGGATTCATCTTAAAGGTGGATACTATGATTTGGGCATTTTCATATTATGAGCTCCATGTAAAAGTTGACTCCAGATATTTGCTAACGTTAACAAATTTCCCTATCTAGCATTCCACCCAAAATCATGCAGCAGATTCCTCTTAGTCACGACTCACAACCATTGCCAAGGAAGATATCATCCACTAGTGCACTGGCCCATTTACAATTATTGATGACTCCAAACTAGAGCGTGTGTGGCAGCCCCCCTACATGTCCTTGCCAACTATAGTGTCAGTGTCAACTCCAATCTAGGGCCTACATGGCTCCCCACCACATGTCCTTGCCAACTCTAGTTTCAGTGTCAATCTAGAGCCCATATGGCAGCACAAGGCATTGACATCCTCTCTTATGTTCTTGCACTGAGACTCTCCTGGACTTGCACCTTATTTTATATTTTTTCTTGACTAGACATTCACTCTTTTTAGGCTTTTAACCAAACAGCTATTTCTGTGTCTTTTGTTTTCAAAATTGATCTAACAGTTGCTTTCACACTTGATGTGCTCTTTAGTCCCATTGACCTACTATTGTAATAATATGTTGGAGAATGAAAAAATTTATCTAATTATTATATTATTGTATTGCTAATCAATTTTCTAAATATTTTGCTTTACAGTGTTACTACAAGACCTATTAATACATTACTAATCAATTTTATTTGCATAATATAGGCGGAGAGATGGATAGCTTCACGTTCTTTATCATCCGAAACCCTCTAGACACATTTCTAATTCGGTTGCCATTGCCCGTTTCAGGTGACATAAACTTTGGAAATCTTGAGAAAAGTTCTACCCACTTCTTATTCCTATCTTTCAAAGGCCAATTCAGAGCGATTTGAAGGATTCAAATTAATTATAAAAATCGTGAGGGAGTTTCTGTCAACTCTATTCTGAGCAAAAAGCGATGAACGTTGATCAATAAATACCTGGTGAGCCGAACCCAACCTCAGAAACGGGGTGTAACAACGCTTTTAATCGCCAAATCCGTCCACACTGACAACGTTAGCGTATGGGAAAGGGATCGACTATGATAATTTCGAAAACCTAACCCACCCAGATCCTCTTCCTTCCCATTCCAAGGACGTCCTCGCGATCATGAGCTTTGCAGAGAAGCTGTCTGTATCAGCAATTATTAGTTGTTCTTCGTTCCTCGTTTCGTTCTGTTTCCTCTACCTACTGCTTTGATGATAAACTACCTATTTCTATGAATTGGATGACTTCAAGTGTGGGAAAGCTTGAATTTTTTCGGTTTTTCAAGTTCTAATTTACCGTCCATGTTACGCACCAGTCACACCTGGTAAAGGCTTTTCACAGACGTGAATCTCACAGCTAAGAAGAATTTTACTCGTTGAATTAATCTCATAAAAATGGGAAAAAGTCTTTGGTGAATATTAGCAAGATAAATTAACTTAGTAGGTAACAAATTGGAAGGGAGGTAGTATCCAGTTTTAGAGGTAACAAATTGGAATGGAGGTAGTATCCAGTTTTATGTCTAAAATTAAGGTTAATTTTTTTCAAGGAAAAGTAAGTTATTTTATTAGAGGAAATTTTATTTTTTTCAACTAAAAGTAAGTTATTTTATTAGAGGAAATTTTAATGAGGTTCATAAGGGATATTATTTTATTTTTTTGGATATTAGTTAGAGTAAGATTTATCTTTTTCTCAAAAGTAAGGAAGGAAACAAGTTAATGGCCCAAATCTAAAGGCATTTGACACACTAGTAAAAGTTTTTCTGTTAAAGACTACCATTTTGTTATTTCAAAGACTACTATTTGGTTATTTCAAGAGGCATTGTTTGAGCCAATCCCATTTATGGATAGCAATCAATAATGGTTGTCCTCACTATAATTGAAAATTGATTTATGATAGGTTTTGCCACTTTTGAAAATAAATAAATAAATACTAATTGAATATAGGTCATATACTAAGATTTCATTATTGATATAGTGGATACATTAAATCGCATATCTCATAAAAGTACGAGGTTGGATACAAGGTTTACGCAATTTTAGCTATATAATTAACACTTAGACATGACATTTGATTTGAAAGATGCACATGTTATGTGGTGTAGCCTTA
This sequence comes from Pinus taeda, assembly GCA_000404065.3. Taxonomy (NCBI): domain Eukaryota; kingdom Viridiplantae; phylum Streptophyta; class Pinopsida; order Pinales; family Pinaceae; genus Pinus; species Pinus taeda. Next base: position 39,019 of record APFE031195399.1, on the reverse strand, counting down.
ACATCGAGGTATGTTTCTCGAAAAAGTCATGTTTAAATTATAGGTTATGTATTAGCATGATTAGGGAATAAATTCCCTTTGTGTTGTTCAATTAGAAACAATATGGCAACCACTTAAAGTGGGAGTGTGATTTTTCTCATATAGAAGAAAGAGGCTAATGTTATGCTTAATGACAATTGATGTCCTAGAAGCTTTCCAAAGTATGACAACTCACTAACTCATATGAATTTTTAAATGCATATTGTTGTGAATGAGTGAGAAATGGAGTTAGATGTGGCTCATTTGTACAAACACTTTTATTTCTAGGGAAGTGCTTGGTGCGTGCTAAGCACATGTTGCCTTTCTTTCTTATCATGTTAGATTTATGTAGTCCTAGTGACGTGATGGAAGGCATTGCCATTATGTTGTCCATGTTGTGAAGGAGCATTAGAAGCAATAACATCGTTGGGTCTTGCCAATTACGCAACAAAATGACAAGTTCATCATGCTTGTTCTCACCTCATTAGAAGCATGAAAGTTGAAGGAGCTCAAGCATGGTGATCATAGTTAAGAGTTAGTTATTCATAACCCAAACCACAACATTGATGAATGGGGTTTGGCCCTGAGGATAGTGATGATCCCCTGCTTATAGTTGGACTTACTAACCTTCTTTAATATATTTTTTTGCAAGAAAAACATTGTAACTTCATACTTACCACTAAAAAAAAAAAGAGAGAGAGTCTACATTTTGAAAGTGCCTAAGGCATGAGGGGCAAAACAAATCCAATCAACCACATAAAGAAATGACTACTTATTCCTAACCCAAACCACAATAATAATAAAGTGCATGAGGTATGAGATGCAAAAAAACCAATAACAACCTAGAAAAAAAAACTACTTATCATCAAGTCAGAGAGTTTTACATATTTTAAAAAGTTTCTCTATGTTATAAAGTGTCCACAATGACAACAATCATAAAAAACACTAAACTATTAATAAGGTGTGCCATAATAAAAGAAAAAGAAAAATATCTTCTTATTATATGTATCTAATAGTATGTGTCATTTGCATAAGCAACTCCTCCATCATCCCATGATCCCTTTCTTCATGAAGGATCTCTAAAACAACGAATGTGTCTAGATTGATCCAAAGATCATTGGACCTGACCAATAACCTTAAAAAAATGAATACTTCTAAGTGTTAAAAGGGTAAAACAAAATGGTGGGTCATTAAGCTAACTTCAGTGTCTACATGAGGGGAGGTTATATGGTAATCAACGAAGGGGAAGAAATACCCGAAGTTACCCATGATAGATATCATCTGCATCTCCAAGATCCACTCATTAAATAGTTGCAATTGTAAGCATGTGTGAAAGATTACATTAAATCCCACAATAGCTAGTGCTAAAAACCCACTCGTAGTCAAAATGATAAATATTATTTTGTGTGTTTAGTTCTCTGCGTGTGGGTTCAGGAGGAGGTGTAACCAGTGATGCAACCATGGTCTACGCTTTGCAACATTGGTCTAGTTTTGAGCTCTAGTAGTAGTTGGGTTAGGGTGATTAGGTTTGTCTCTAATGTCAAGGCTTTGTTTGGTGGTTGTTACTTACAACCTTAGCGATTATAATTATTCTTTAAGGCTTTGGCTTTGTGGTGTACTACATAGTCAAAGTGTTGGGCTTCCTACAAGTGATGCGTTGTAAGGATCTATTCCCTAGTCGTATATTAGCTAAGGCACATGAATGTTTATAGGGAAAAAATGTCCCATCACTAGTGAGCGAACAATTGTTGTGTTCTTTGTTGTTTGGCTTCAATTAAAAGATGCATTAAATGTTGTGATTGAGAGATGAATAGCATTTAAAGCTTGATGGAGAACAATGTTAGGAAGAGGAGTCGGTGGAAAGATGATTGCAAGTATGGACGAAAACAAATTGAAAGCGATAGAGAGTTGGAGATATGGTTGAAATGAAAGTCTTCATGCATTCACAAATCTAAAAGCAATTTGAGTCTGAGAAGATGATGCAACCTAAATGCATGGGTTGATATGGTGATGGAATTCGTAGGGATATCTTTGGAGAATGTTGGGACTTCTCCTATAGTTTGTAGGGCCACTAGAAAGTTGCCCATATTCTTGTTTGAGTTCGAAAGGAGATTAGAAAAGAAGCATTTTTCTAAATATAACTAAACATGGAGCAAAGCAATGCCAAGCTCGTTAAAATGTCTATATAGGGAATAGTGAGAAAAGCCCCTATACCATGTTATTTCAAATTTTTATTAATTTTCTAGTATATATTATCATGTTAAACTACTTTCTTTCTTTTGTAAGTTGGGTAGGTCCTTCATTCATTCAATATAAATGCAGGTTACATCCACAAAAGGACGTTCAGTGGTCTCAACCTTCCCTATGGGAAACCAAGTCTGTTGACCACCGAAACACATTATATGCCATCCAAAATTTGAAAGTTTTGAGTATGTCCAACAAGGCCTTATAGGCCTGAATATCTAGCACTAGTGTCTATTTATATATATACAAAATTCTATACTAACTGACATATATAACAGTAAAAATCAACAAAAAAAGCCAACAAAGCTAAACATGCTTACATCTACTAATCCAAGGACTCCACAAGGGTTGGGTACTTTGCACTTGAACCCGACAGTTTTGACTGGGGGAGACACAAAATGTGTTCCTCAATGCGACGAGGGCGCTTTTTTTGTTACTAAATTTGGAGCTTGATCAGCTGTATTTCCTTTTGAATTTTATGCAACCCCGGATCAAGCTCCCCTACATTTATCTAAGGGGTTATAATGGCTTTGGCCACCAAACTCTTCATAATCCAATATAAGTGAACAATATGCTTGTATTGGGTGGTACGCCCACGGGTGTTGCCCGGGTCCAGGACAAGATCCCTCCAATATTCCACCTGAACATCCGTAACTACCCATCGGTTGAGTTATGTCTCCCATGTTGTAATTGGTTGCTTAACATCCGCTGGAGTTCAAACATTATAGGCCTGCACCACCTCTTTGATGATTTGAGCATTGGTGCGTCGATCGCTCCTCTTCGAGAGTCAGGTAGATGGTGACGCTTTGTCTATGTTTTTCCTTTGGTGATGGTTGTTACCATGGCCTCCATAAACTAACAAACTTGCACCCCAAGCCATCACAAAAAGAGCGCTTTCAAACTGAGCATCACTGGGCCAGTGAAGGTACACCGACACCAGCCTGAACCAAGACTTGCTTATGCAGTCATAGTAGACACATGAATTAGATATACATGCTACATTAACATTAGAGAGTAGCACAAGACAGATGAAGTCAGGATCAAGCCACCGAAACATAACCAATTTTGTCCCAGGTCGACCGCTCCACCATTTATATACTCGATGAAACACCCATTACATAGATAAACCAAAAAACGATCCCTCGTTGTTGCAATAAAAAACCCATAACATTGTTTACATTAAAGAGCACCTCGCCAGATCGAGGCCCCAATCAAACCATGCCATAGAACTCATAGAATCATACCAGACAATTGACAGATAAAACCTAGAGGAGAGCTAGTCGCACAAATAACCTACTGCCTTTTTCAGGCCTCCAGAATCCTAGCTTACCCCAACACCCTTTGATAGAGATAAGCATTCACATGTGAGAGAGGAGAGTGCCAAACACGACTGAGACTAGGATAGAAACAACACATCGAATATAGAATTCTTCTTGCAGATAAATCGCATATAGATGACCTCCAAAGAAAACCATTACAAACCATACCATAGCCCTTCCATTATCCCGACTATGACAGACATGTCGTGGACACAGAGGTTAATTTAGATAAGAAACATACCCGATAACACTTTCCATGCAGCCAGACAGCGCAAACGGAGCCGACAAGTAGCAACTCCTCCTCTAGCTCTCCAACACTATGGAGAAACACCACCACCATAGAACTAACTAGCTATACCATCCCAGGAAAGAAATGCCCACCGACGGAGTCTCTTCCCACCAAAATACCTGGGTGAAATGCCTCTTCCCTTGTGCACAGCCTTAATTGCTTGTCGTTCCCGCATGCTCAGACTAACTAATGGCCACCTCCCGACCTTATCTCTTTATGCTTCATCCATCATCTGAATCCCAAAATGGATTGCTTGGCTTGATCTCACCTCGATAGAGGGCATATTAAACTACTTTTGAACTAATTTGTTAGACATTATATTTATTAATATTTAATCTTAATTTTAAAACAAGTCAAAACATGTTTTGGTGTCCAAATAGCTTTTTAATTTTGTTTGAAAGCCTCAAACAATAGCCATATATTGCTTTACATGATTATATAATCTAATTGCATTTTCTTTTTTAATTTTATTATGCACATGCAAATATGTATTCATTAATTAGTTATAATATATTGTTTTACATGATTATATAATCTAATTGCAATTTGTTTTTTAATTTGATTGTGCACACACAAACATGTATTCATTAATTAGTTATATTAATGATAAATTTAATTTTTTTTTTATAAATCTTTTTATTTTCAATTTTTTTAAATATATAGTTATATAATAATAATTAATAAAAAATATCTTGAATTTGGGTGACTCTTCACACAAATAGTATGCAACCACCCATGTCAGCACCACTTAGTGCATTAATGGCTTGGATGGGGTGGCGATCACACTTAGGTTCCCGTGTTGAGCGTGTTCCATGCACAGGCGAAGGTGGCAATTAGATGGCGATTAAGCACTCTCACCATGCTCAAGACATTGTCTCCAGTCTTAGTCTCCAAAAGAAAAATCACTCTTATATTTATTATGCTCTACAAGTATAATATCTCCACCATATCCGATGGTCTCAACCACATATCTCCATCACCCTTACCATCCTTAGTAGTTGGTGTCTGGCTTGCTCGCTAGCCTCAGCCACTAGTTATGGTCACCTCGCTCTCTTTCTCAGCAACACTATTGTTTATCTTGATTACCTCTACTCTTGGACCGGCTTTGCCAATCACTCTTTCAATTCCTTGTCAAGCTTGTAGGTCTCTATTGTATGTCTTTGTTGCATTTGCTAGGCAACAGAGGCCAAGGAATGCAAAAATGTGTCCAATAATCCTCTTGTCGATGCATCCATGGTTCGTGAAAGAAGGCGTGCTTGACGTGGCGGGCATGGACATGGATGTGGTCAGCCTCTCTCAACCTAGCATGATCTAGGGATGGAGCAATAAGATGAGGACATGCCTAAGCACATCAAGCTCCAGATTGCTACCATGGAAGCCTAGGAACTCAAAAATACTTGTAATAGGAATTGGGCTATAAGGAATTTGTTGGGTCATCATCTGAAGGAACAGGAAGCAGTCTACGACTTGTTGAAGGAAGAATAACGGATATGGACCCCCATCTGATTCAATCTGATATGGCTTTGAGAGCCTTGGCTCGAGACTTGGGAATTCAGTTCCCACCTCCTCCTCCTCCTCCTCTAACCTCACCCCATGTGTCAGTGCAATTAGACAATTCAAACTCTCATGTTCAGGGCTCCAAACCTCCTAGCCCTAAGATTCCTGTATCTAAGAAATCAAAGGAGAAAGAACCAAGTGCCTAAGGGGAGCAAGCTCAAACTTTGGTTCAGGTGGAGGATGTCCAAATTGCTACCAACGAAACCACTGCCACAACCACCCAAAAAGGGGATAGTTCACAGCAAAAGACCACCACTAGCCCATATGGTATGTTTATTAAGTGTGAGCGCCCTCCTTTGCTTTCAGAAGGCCATGATGGCCCCTTTCAGTACCCTACCAAGGATGACTAGGCTCACCAACAAGTCCTAGGAAAGGCTTTCTAAGTTTCTTCTTTGCCAATATTTTTCATGTGTTCTTTTGATATTCTTGTTATGCTTATAACTATATTTTGGACTTATAAACTATATTTAGACCTATCAAGAGGATTTTATAGTTTCCCTCTCAAGAGAAAATGATTTCTCCTTAGTTTACACACAACTAGTATGGTTTCGACATCTTAAAGGTACTCTCCTCAGATATAATCTACAAATGTTAAATCCTACTTGTATTCTATATAACTTCATGAAAATCTAATAAAAATTTTACTTACTTAGATATTATTATTATTATAATAATAATTAAATTGATCGTAATCTGGATTAGGGGAAAAAATTTGCTCAAAAATCAAAGTGCTCAGAATCACTCAAAACCTAAACGACCGCGTCCATCTCAGCGATACGATCTCAACACAACTTGTTTCACTCAAAATGGAGCTCGTATGAGAAAGATAGAGACTTACTAGCAAATTTTGGGTACAAGGCTAACTAGGCATCTATACAGCCCAATCAGCAAAAAAAATATTCTAAGGAATATTCCTAGAATATTCCCATAGGTGGCTCAATCAGGATTTGACAAATGTCAACATATTATTAGTTTAGAACATTATGGGTGGATCGATGAGAGGCTGACACATGGCAAGCCCTGAGGCCGCCATGTGCCCTCTCAAAGGTGGGGTAAAATTATAGTGGGGAGGCCGGAGTCGAACGTACAACCTCACCCACACAAGCGCCATGCCTTACCACTATACCACCACCATGTGTCTTAACCAACTATGGGAGCAATTTGTAATTAAACTGTTAAACTTTGGCGGATTGGAAGGTAACCGTTAACCTTAATCGCTGCATGTGAACGCTAACCCCTTAACCGCTAACATTTAGTTTAACCACGCGAATTAAGTGGGATTAACGTTAATTAACTCATAATTAACCATTAATTAACTATGGATTTAGTTGGCATTAGTTTTTGTGGGTCTGACAAATCCGACACTACTCTAAATTTGGTGGGGTTAACTAGAGTTTCTCCAGATTTGGTGGAGTTTTCCTAGGGAAAACTGAAGAGGCCATAACTTCTTCATTTTTCAACCAATTTTGGCTCAAAAATAGTCATTGCTATATTATTTGAAGACTCTGACCACAATGGAATAGGTTACAGAGGTAGAAAGGAACTTTTGTATGTGATTTTACTACGTTGATGTTTAAGGAAGCCTAGGGCCACTAGGAAAGGAGGTCAAGCCTAGATCAGCTAAAGTCCAATTACAGAGCTTGGAGAGGCATTTTGGGGTTTTTTGGTCTTCTGAGTCCAATGGAACAGGTTTCAAATCCATTGGAGCACTTCAGGTGCATGTAATTAGAGAATTGACCATTAATCCAAAGAGGGCCTAGCCATTGAAGCAAGTCCAAGGAGATGTAGCCCATGAGGGTGAACTCCTTTATCAGCTTTGTGTTATGAGTTGTTGTGTTTTACTTCTCTACATTTTACTTGTTGTATATGTGTTTTAAGCAACTAATCAACCTCATAAATTGTTCATAAAAGATACTCAATAATTTACGCATAATTCCTCACATTTTGGTTAATTTGAGACGATCCCAAACACATCTTTTTTTATACTGATGAGGGAGCTTGCATAGCATTAACAAGTTTTCCCAACATTCAGATCAGGTTGGTATCAGAGCACTGTTAGCTCATTTTAACCCTGAGATGGTTTGCTAAGGTTAGCTAGAAAATTAGATATTGGTTTTGTATTTATGCAAGGAGAATTTAACTAAGTGCAAGTTTATGTGTGTAAGTTGAATGGTCTGAGATGCTTCTTTGTTTAGAAACTTTTTGAAGCTTTGTGAAGCTTTTTGATGCATTACAAGCTTGATGGCAGCTTCAACAAGTGATGTTTCTAATCCATCTTCCTTAGCAAGACTCTTTGATTTAGAGATGTTGCAAGAGCTTATCATCATGAGAGATATGGTGCAAGAGATGAATTAAGATAGGAAGGAGAACACTATACTTCAAGAGGAGTTGATGGACATGAAGGAGGAGAAGTAAGAGCTTCTTGAAAAGATGCATGAGATGTAGATTCAACTCCATGATGCCAAGGAAACCCTAGCCAAGTATGTGCATGAAAAGGAGGTATGTAATTAAAGTTTGTCTTCAATTTTCTCTCAAAATGAATGTTTTGGTGCTTTTGAAAAGCACACTAGAGGAATAGGGTCCAAATTATTGATGAAGATGGGTTATGAAGGTAAAAGGTTAGGAAAGCATGCACAAGGCATAGTTGAGCCAATTGTTGTTGAGGAAAGGCCTGGGTATTTGGGTCTTGGTTATGGACAACATGATGGAGAATGCTCCAAAGCCAATGAGGCACATGAAGGTGTTCCAAGAAGGACTTTCATTGCGTGTTCATTACCTCAAGCTTGTGAAGTTTTTGTTCATGAGGAATGAACATTTTTTATACCCACTTTGCAAGAAGATGCTCATAAGCACGCAACTAGTGGAAATGGAAAACAAGAGGATGTTGAAAGCTCTAAGGTCATTGAAACCATTGCTGGTATTTCGAAGAGAGCCACTACCTCATCAAATTCACCTCTTCGAGAAGGCGACAAAGATGAATGTGCAAGGTATAAATCTGCCTTTAATCAAGTTTCTTTTGATTATGATAAACATGGTAAATCTTCACATAAGATTTGGAGAAAATTTACATGTTCCTTTTGTGTTTTGAATAACCATATTGTTTCATGGTGTTGGAAGAGGATATCCATACGCAAGAAACTTTCAAAACAAAAGAGACAAAAAGTGAAAGGTCCATTGGATAATGGAAACCACGTTGAAAAAAAGATGCAATTATTTTGCACTCATTGCCATAAGCAGGGTCATCTTGTAGACAAGTGTTGGACTTTGCATCCAACAAGTCATCCCTGACATTTGAAGAAGGTGGAGAGAGATTTTGGCAAGAATGGAAAAGAGGATTCCATAATTGATGTGGGTCAAGATGATACACATGATCAAGTGCAGCTGAAAGAAGTGCCATTGAAATGGTTTGAAAAGAGATGGCTAGATTTCTTAACCAATTAAGGCCTTGCATTTCTTTTGATAATTGATGTAAATCTTGCCTTATTGATGCATTTCCTTATTATTTGGATGCATTTCTTTTCTCCTGAAAGTATGTTGCATATTGCATGAAGCAAGATGTTGGAAAAGTAGAGTTATGTTGACTCACTTAGATGCAACAAAGATGGCAATTTGCAACTACAAATTTGCATGCATGTTGCATTCTTGAACTTGCATGTTTACACCATGAAGATGTTCTAAAGTGGAGTATGTTGACTCACTTTATTGCAACAAATTTGGTCATTTTAGCTCTTTAAGTACTCGTACATACCAATGGGATTCTTGTACTTGTGAGAGAGTTGAGAATTGTTATACATGCATGAGAGTTTGTGTGCGTGAAGAATGGAATTTTTTATAGTTTCATTGTGCTTGAACATGCATGAGTGATTGACTTGTGTTGGTTGATTGCTTTGTTAACATTTATGTTGTCAACTTGAGAATGTTGATCATTCGCACATGCATGAGTGTCGTCTTGTGTGTTCGATTGATTATTACATGTATGTTATATCGACTTGGAAGAGTTGATTTTGTCTCCAAAGATGAAACAGAGATGTGATGAATTGTTTCATGAGAATGTGGAATTCTTGTTGTAAATCGTCAAGTTGTTGTACATGCTTTTGGTTGACTTGAAAGTCAGTTGTTTGAAGAAGCATGTTTTGTCGACTTGTGTTTAGTCGATGGATTATACACTAAGATGTAAGAGTACATGGCGATATTCACATGATGTGACATTTGTTACTTTGAAGAAGCAAAAGGAAGAGGTCGTCAAGTTATATTCTTGCATGAGTGTTTTTCAAGGTTAATGGTGTTTCTTGTGACAAGATGTCGCAGGATTTTGGAAGGGCCACGCTTGAGCAAGAGGCTCATGATTAGACTTCATTCTCAAATCATGACATGAGTAGCATGTTAATACTAGAGGATGATGGAATCAAGAAGCAAAAGTGGACAAAAATGCCAAAAAAAATTACAGCCATTGTAGACCATTTGATGTGTTGACGCCAAGAAGTGAAAGAGATGGCGAATGCATTCTTCTAGATGTGGAATTGGAACCGTGGAGGTAAAATAATGGTCATTTCTTTTCTTGTTATTACTGATATTGGAACTCATTGTTGTAGTTCACTTAGATGGGCTTAACTTGGAAAAGTGGTTTCCAAGGAGAAGTTTGCATCGAATGCACATGTTGTAAAGGAGAAACATGATTCTCAGTAGGAAGACCATCAATAAACTTTCCAAGCATCGAGGCTTTGGTACAACAGGGTGTTTAATCAGCAAGCAACCAGTAAGTGTTGGATTGGGTCAACAACAAAAGGAGAACATTGGTTGAAGTGCCAAGCCATCTGCAAGGCAAGGCATGTCAGTGAACCCAAGTGGTTGTCATGGAGATTTTTCCAAGTAGAATCAATTGATAGAACTTGGTAAGGAGAATAATATTCAACTCTCATCAGATAACCAACTTTTGTGGGTCCAAAATCCTGTCAGTGGGAAGCAGTGATCGGAAACTGGATTAGGGGCAAAAATTTGCTCAAAAATCAAAGTGCTCGAAATCACTCAAAAACTGAACGAACGCGTTTGTCTCGGTGATATGATCCCAATGCAACTCGTTTCACTCAAAACAAATCTCGTATGAGAAAGATAGAGACTTTTGTCCACTTTGTCAAACAGTTAAATTTTGTGTACATAGTTGACTGGGATGCTGACTAGGCATTTGTACAGCCCAGTCAGCAAAAAGTATATTATAAAGAATATTATTTGGAATATTCTCACAAGGCACTCAATCAGGATTTGACAAATGTCAGCATATTATTGGTCTAGAGCAATTTGGCTAGACTAATGAGATGCTGAAACGTGGCAAACCGGAGGTTGCCTCGTGCCCTCTCAAAGGTCGGTAAAATTATAGTGGGGAGGCTGGAGTCGAACCCGAGACCTCGGCCACATAAGCGCCATGCCTTACCTCTATACCACCACCATGTGTCTTAACCAACTATGGGCGCAGTTTGTAATTAAAGTGTTAAACTTTGGCAGATTGGGAGGTAACCGCTAACCTTAACCACCGCATGTGAACGCTAACCCCTTAACTGCTAACATTTAGTTTAACCATGCGAATTAAGTGGGATTAACGTTAATTAACCCATGATTAACCATTAATTAATTGTGGATTTAGTTGGCGGTTGCTTTGGCGAGTCCGACAGCTCTGGCACTACTCCAAATTTGGCGGGGTTAACTGGAGTTTCTCTAGATTTGGTGGAGTTTTCCCAGGAAAAATTGAAGAGACCATAACTTCTTCATTTTTCAACCAATTTTGGCTTAGAAAGGGTCATTCCTAGATGATTTGGAGGCTCTGAACATAATGGAATAGGTTGCAAAGGTAGAAAGGCACTTCTGTATGTGAATTTTCTATGTTGAAGTTTAAGGAAGCCTAAGGCCACCAGGAGAGGAGGTCAAGCCTAGATTAGCTGAAGTCCAATTGCAGAGCTTGAAGAGTCATTTTTGGGGTTTTTGGGTCTTCTGAATCCAATGGAGCAGGTTTCAACGCCATTGGAGCACTACAGGTGCATGTAATTAGAGAATTGACCATTAATCCAAAGAGGGCCTAAACCATTAAAGCAGGTCCGAGGAGATGTAGCCTAGGAGGGGTGAACTCTTTTATCAACTTTGTGTTATGAGTCATGTTTTACTTCTCTACATTTTACTTGTTGTATATGTTTTAAACAACTAATCAACCTCATAAATTGTTCATAAAAGACACTCAATACTTGACATATAATTCATCACATTTTGATTAATTTGAGATGAACCTAAACACATCTTTTTTTATACTGATGAGGGTGCTTGCATAGAATTAACAAGTTTTCCCAACATTTGGATCATAAATCCATTCAGATAATTTAAATTTTAATGAATATAATATTTAAAACGAAATATTATATATATTTCATTTATATCATTTATATCATATAAATTATGAGTTCTTTATCAAATATGCTTTGTTGGTTCTTTATCATATAAATATGCTATATACAGCTTGAGTGAGCCTCGTGGTAAAGAGCATGTGTTTCCTCCTAAGAGGTCATAGGTTAAAAACTAGAGGGGGGTAGAGTATGTATGCCTTCGTAGACTTAACAATCAAATCGTTGCGCGGAGGTGGGTCCCTTGTCCGACAAACAAGGGGGTCTCATACACCAATTTGGTGCTTAGTGTGGTCATGACCTTAAAATTAGATAATAATAACAATAATAATAATATATGTGTGATAGAGATGAATTTAACTACATAAACTCAAATACATAAAAGTGGGTAAGCCTGAACAATTGACCATGGCATAGTTTTGATTAAATAAGTATTGTTATCTATATATATATATATATATATATATATATATATATATATATATATATATATAAGCTTAACGTGAGTTCAAATATATTATAATTAACTTTAATATGATTTATTTTAAATAAAATTTATTTGTATATATAAAATAGCTTAACTATATGAGTTCAATAATTTTATACAAAAAATATTTATTTATATAATTACAACTTTAGTGGGCCTAATGATTAAAAGCACGTGTTTCCTACTAAGAGGTCACATGTTCAAAACTAGAGGGGTAGAGTATGTATGTCTTCGTAGACTGAGCAGTCAAATCGTTGCACGGAGGTGAGTCCCTTGTCCCATAAACAAGGGGGTTTCAATACACCAATTTGGTGTCTAGCTTAGTTGTGACCATAAAATTAGATAATATATATGCTTAACTACGCGAGTTCATTATAAATATATATATATAGATATAAACTTCTTAAGGAGCCTAAGTTTGTCAATTACAGGTTCACAACATCGAGAACATGAGAGGAACACCCAATTGTTTCTTTTCTTTGCTCGAGGTTGGCGTATAAAATTTGGTATGTTATAATGTTATCTTTGTATCCTGGTTGGGGGGTGGCTACTTGGGATAAACTTCGCGCCTGGAGGGGAAAGGAAACACTAATTAAATTCGCAGTTTTTGTGACTGACAATATAGGCCTTCTCGATTATGTGATGTTGATTTCTATATTTTTTGGCAACCTTCTTTCTCGCATGGGCATGTTTACTAGTTTCTAGTTTTTTATCATGATGCTTTCTCTGCTTGTTGATAATTGGGTTTCCTAATTTAAGCTTGAATTGTCAAGGCAAGCCTTTTGGAGGGCAAAGGTTTTGGGAAATGATCAGGGTTAGACCTACAGACTTAGGGCTCAGAGGGTATGGGGGACACCGTTATTTTTTTGGTGATACCTCCCACCTTCGGAGGGTTATTAAATATATGCTTGTTGGCTCAGGTGTTGGAATTATGAAGGGACGCAATGTTGTTGGGCGTTGCATTTGTTTTTTCGGCCATTCATTAAGTTAATTCTTGTTTTTCGAGTGGTCCTCTGTACAAGTTATATTCCAGGTCTGCCTATGTTGTGAAGAAAGGGGCCCCGAACTTGACAAACATGGTGAAGTATAAGCCTCACGGTGGAGCCTTGGGTCGAGGTGGAAGAGGCAGAAGACACCAGGAAGATAAAGGATAAGATGTAGATTCATCTTCCGATCAAACTGAGCGGCAGATAACTGTGCGACAGAGGACTGAGCGATGGGAGACCACGCTGTAGGCAACGACACGACATATGATTGTGTGGCAGGAGACAGCAAGGCAGGGGACTGCGTGGTAAGGGACTACATGGCAAGGGAGTGCACGACAAATGGGTTGAAAAAAAATTATAAGAATCTTTAGGCCATAATCAAAGCTTACTATGAAGGCACCCCAGCATAGGTGAAACAATTAATTGTGAGATGGGAGGCAAAGTTGAATTCACAAGCTGCGGTTGAACCACTAACCGAAGATTGGGGGGCACTAATCATGGATCCTGGGTACATGCACGATCGTCTCAACCTGTTGAGACAGTCCATTCATCTTTACTGGTTAATGAAGTGCATAGTGGCCAAAGCAAGAGTTGTGACCACTAGCACAACGACACATAGTGAGGCCCAGCCGAGTCTATAAGACATTCAAAATGAGCTCCAGCTTATCCAATATTAGTTGCAAAACCAGAATTCCCGTCTGGATCACATCGAGTGGCATATCCCATGCCTACCACAATTTGAATTACCAAGATCAAGTGCTAAAGATCTTGCTCCGGTGGAATCATCAGATGAGTAATGAGTCAAAGCTATGACTGTTAATTTTGGCTTATTATCTGTTGTTTACGTCGGGTAGAATTTATGATTTCAGTCTCATGTTTATTAGTTGGTTTCCAGACTACTAGCCTTATAAGGATTGGCTAAAAAAACTTAAACTATTTATGTTTTGGATGACTTATAATGTGATTTGGTGGCCAACAGACCTGGTTTTCCACTAGGCAGGTTGAGGCCACCGAACGAACCATATATTTGTAACCTGCTTGTTTATGGATGAATGAATGAGAGGTACTGCTAAGCTTAAGATAAACTATTTGACTTTGACTTGCTTTTATATGTTAAATTTCTAAAATATTATATTAGTAAATATCAATATTACTCTTAGATTCATGATTATGATCAAGATGATTTGCATGCAGAAACCAACGCCAAAGGAGTAGAAGCGCATTTGAGAAGCAATCGATGATGACCCACCAACCCTACATTATTATAACATCCACAAACTATACTAATAATTGACTAAGCCATGTGAGAGCACATATTTGACGAATTATAAGTACAATGATGCCATTTTCATTTTCATTGCAAATGCATCAACAGTGGCGCAAACATCAAACGTACAAATGACGATGCAAACATCATTAAACAATAAGAGGAAAACTAGGCGAACTAATCAAACTTTCAATACATAAAATTAATCTATTAAAAAAATTAATTTTGTTTTATAACTTAAACCTTATGTGTTTTAATTTAATTTAATTTAATTTTTGGTCAACTGGTTCGTTAATTCATCACCAACACAATATCAATTGTGTTATACCTGCTAGCAGCAGGATAATAAAGATGAAATCTTAAAGACGTTTTTATTTTTTCTTATACCATAAATTCATGTACTAAAATCACAATCAATAAATTTATGTTAACTATTTTCAAAGTTTAATGAATTTTGAAATTTTTATCATTAGAACAAAGTTACCAACTTAATGAGAATTGTATCAAGATTATGTTTTTTTCTGGTGATCACATTAAATCATGATTTTCGTGTCGATTTTGAAAAGTGTTAATGCAAGATGAAACTTTTTATTGGAGAAGCATATTTTTGACACTTTAAATTTTCTTATGTATGAAGTATGGATTTATTTTTAAATGTTTCATGACAAATTTGAAAAGTGTTGATGCAACATCAACCTTTCTTTAAGCATATTATACATTTTTTTTTTTTTTTTTTTGTAAGTCTTGACATTTTTTTAATGTTGGTGATTTCATTCTAATTTAAAAAAAAAATAAAAAATTATGCAACAAATTATTTTTTTTGGCATATTTTTCACAGTTATGTCTTAAGTATTAACATTTTTTTAAATGTTAGTTATCTAACCATTTTTCAAGTTTTTTTCTTCTAGAGAGGTTTGTTTTTTGTTTTTCTTTACAATGTTTTTTTGTAATGAAATTGAATTTTTTTGCAAATTAATATATAATTATATATATATATAATAATATATAAATATATATATATATATATATATTATATATATATATTATTTTATTTTCCAGGTGGTTCACGACATCTGTGTCAGGGGGTGCAGGCTACGTCCACAAGAAAAATCCTAAGGCTGATCTCTAGGATCAAACCCCTCGACCATCACAGACCCTGACCCAGGGCTTCGGGTAGAATCGACCCTGTGACTCCGTTTGGCGAGACAGACTTACAGTTGGGCCTAACCCTGGGGCTTATTATATATATATAGTTTATTTATTTTATTTTTTCTTCGTTAATTAATATTTCAATACAAAGGGGTGGTAGGAGGGGGATAGATTCTCTCCAATCCTGAAGGTATAATAGTTGCCAAGTATGCTTGGGGATTACGAAGAGAAACCTATAATCAAGTAGAGGTTTATGGTCTCTACTTGGGGCTCCTCTTAGCCCAGAAGAGGGGAGTCAGTGACAACATAATCCTAGGAGATTTCTTTCTTTTCATAAGGCATTTATACACAAACTCCCCTGCAGAGGATAACAAACTAAATTAGATGCTACAACGAGCTCAAGGTATCCTCCTCGCATTTTCTAGCTCTCAGACTTTACATATTCTAAGGAACCTTAACTCAGAGGCAAATTTATTGGCAAACAAGGCTTGTCGCTTAAAAGAGGGCAAAACAAAAATCAATGTGGCAATGTATTTTCACCCATCCCCTAACTAGTTCCCATGGTGACCCTCTCTAACTATCCCCCTCCTAGTACCATCCATGAAAGGAACCTAATAATTATTATATCAACCCATAATGTGCATTACTCATTCCCCTTTGTCCTGCTAAATCGTAACTCCATGACATCAACCCATTATTCCTCCCTGCTCAATTGCATGATGATGCCCTCCCTTATCACCGGGATGAGAGGCACTCGTTCCAGTCCCCACGTGACATTTCTTGGGAAGGATATGCAAATAAGTGTGGGATCGTTCCTATCCTCTCCATCATCCAAGGTTCATCTCAGACATCTTCAATGGTTACTCAAGCAAACTCCCTCAACTCGTGAGCTGAATTTACTCCCTTTGGATCAAACTAGACATCCCAACCATTTGAGATTCAGGTTGTGTGAGGAGGAAGTACCCTTACTTCACAGAATAATGATGGATCCGCCTTGAGATCCTGATGGCTCGGGCTCCTCTTTACATCACTGTACGAGGCATTTTCATGGTATTTTTATAAATCACATTAGGGCTATTCAAATTCTCCCATTTTGTTGGTTGATTACAGGTCTGGTATGAGGCTCGCAAGGATTTGGCACCACTCTCTCAGTAAGTTGAAGTCGGGCGAGTCACAAAGTCAAGAAGATTTTATATTAGTTATAGGTCATGCCTCTCTGATAGGGTGCATTCTCTTTATTCAGAGAGGTTCATGGTTTGAAATTCCTCAAAGTTGCTTCAATTGTTCCACACTTTTAGTTGCTCATTAGCTGTAGTTCGCAGTTCTACGATTTGGTCTTGGTGGTCCCTTCCCCCGCAGAAAAATTGGCCCAACGAAGAGGAGCTCAACGGGAAAAGAGAGTGTAAGGGAACCAATCAAATTCCTTTGCTTTCCCTTTTGTGTTTACGTTTCACTATACCAGTGCTTTGTTTCCATGGCTTCTAGTTCCTGGGGTAGTCGACGTGATCGTTCAGGCAGGGTGGCGAGAAGTAATTTCAAGAATTTGGCTATGGAACAGGACATATCCTCTCTTTGCACCCTTGATTTTCTCAGTTTGCGACCAATGTGTTAGCGAGCATGTAGAGATGAGGATTGAAATCTTTGACCTCCAGGTTCTGTTGCATAGACAAAATGAGGTGTCCAACGAAAATTTGGATATCATAGAAGCTAAGAGAAAACAAATTGCTTGTTTAGAGGACGAGGTCAGGGCACTCTGAAGCATGATAGGACCTCTAGTTGTAGGTGGCTAATCCAAGCACCCCTCGAAAAGAAAAGAGCCACAACGTTGACTTAAATCACCCAACAAATCCTGATGCCTAATTTGCAAGTGTAATGGCTGATTTTTACTGCATCTTCCTTCTATCACAATTTTGTTGGGCCTATACTAGTAGAATAATTAGAGCATTGTAGTCTTTTGTAGTTAGTAGTGACAAGTGGGCATGGCGCGGTTGTCTGCAATTGTTGGATTTGAAGCCCATTGATGTAACTGAATTGTAAATCCCCTGAGTATTTTGCTGCGTCTGTGCACAAATTTAATAGAAAAATACTTATTGTTGTTAAAAAAAATTAATACTTCAATACACATAGAATATTTGTCACTTAAAAAATAATAATTATGTTTGCTGACAAAAAAAACGTTTAACAAAAAACACACATTTTGCATATAGATATAATTAAAAAAATACACATCTTGCTAAAAATGACATGTCAAATAAATGAATTTTATGTCCAAAAATTATAATATTTAGTGTATTTTTTTCTAAAAATAATGATTCATATAAAATTTTTGGGTAATAAAAAAATTAGAATATTAAAATAACTTTAACTAGGGTTAAAGCTAACATGTATCCTCTGCAACCTAAGTATAGATTGTCAATGATAATTCAGACCTTTCCTTTCAACAAGAGTGGTTTGAAGCTTTGGGGACTATCTTCATCCAAGTGGATGTCTTGACTCCTTGGTGGAAGTTACTGGTGGAACCAAGACTTGGGGTATGTGTGGAATTGAAGACGAGTTGGATACCAAAGGATATGACTCTCAGAGGGCTTAAAGGGTGCCTTCAAAATGCTCGCTTGGAGTTGCATATATTTAAGCTTGGGTTAATTTTCTTTGTTTTTTGGTATGATGTTGGCGTGGACTATGATAAAGGACGTGAGGTCTACTATGTAGAAATATGCGAGTCTGCAGGAGGTTGTACGGACCCTAGGCCTTGAAATATTTTCCTCCCTCGCACATTGGTCTTCAGGGTTTGGCAATTGAGGGAACTTTCTCTGTGAACGTGGCTGGTGGTTTATGTTAGAGTGACCTAGCTTATAGAATAACGGTGGGGCAGATTTTTTGCTCAGTGGGTGCCCATGTAGGAAAGGGATGGGGGCTAGGCCAAATTGGAACTTTGTCTAGAGTGGGAGTGGGCCCTAAAGGTATTGATGATAGTTGGCAGGTGGTGTGGGGTTTCATACGCCCAACTATATAAAAGGGGAGGGCGAGGGATTCACACAGGTGGACTCCGAGAGCAAGTTGGATCTCTAGTCGAAAGGAGGGTTGTCGTTGCCACTTGGTGGCTAAAGAACAAGAAATGATTCTCCAGCATGCGTGTGGCTGTTGCGAAGAAGGTCAAAGAGGACACGCAGAGGGTCACTATGATGGGTAGGCAAACAACGACAAGGAGCTTGAGCAACAATCAAGCAATTCATAAGGAGTTATTGACCTGTCACCACCATTTGACATCCTTGAGGCTCAGATTCGTTGGTTGACAACCATGGTGGAGAAACTAGCTTGCAACAAACATAATGATCACAACGAGATCATTCATTTATGAATGAACATGCTAGACAAAATGGTTTCTCTCCGGTGGGGTCAGAGGAGGCTACAAGTAAGGATGGATAACATCGAAAGCAGGATGGACCATATGGAGGCTCACATTCATGAAGCCTTCCATTAGTTGCGTGGGGCTGCAATGGACATCCCGGGGCCAAGTAACCCTGCTAGCTAGTTATGAAAATTGGGTGTATTCTGATTCTGGGTTAGTTTTGGTCTCAATGGGCAATCCATGTTTAGTCAGTTAGCTTTGTTATGTTGTTATGTTTATCTTTTTGTTAATACCAGTTAACCAATAAGTCCAATAGGAATGAGGTTATTTAGGTTTGGATCAAAAGCTCATCATGATGTAATATTTTCTCGAATTA
>APFE031195399.1:0-14703 GCA_000404065.3 Pinus taeda | reverse complement strand
CCGGGAACTGCACTAAGCGTTCCAGTGTTGGTGGTCATCCTTAAACCACCGCCCTTTATACCAACATTTCAGAGAGCACATTCAACCTAGTGCTGCCATGCATTTTTTGCGCATTTTGTATTACAACTCTCTTCTTGGACTCATACATAACCCTTCGGATTAAGGGGGGGAATGTTGGACACCTAATCCTAAATAGGTTAGTGTGGAAGTCGAATGGACAAAAGCAGTCCAAGAGACCTTGGGATGTGAATCCCAATGGTCACATAATGTACTATAAATGTAAATCTCTTGTTAATAAAATTGTATTGCATGATTTATCTTTCCTATTTGTTCTCGCTCCCCATGTGTGTTTAACATATATGTTGAATGGAAAAAGAATTAAAAGACAATTTCAGGTGCTGTATTTCTTCTAAAAGAGGATGCAAAATATAATTATGACATCTGCTTTGACCATTTATCCATTTGATGACATTTAGTGAATCCCCGAAAATCTGAACTGTGAGGGTGTTTCTGTGTATCAGCCAGCATAGAAGAAGCTTGAGAGCAGATAGTTCTGCATAGTTGTTTGAGCCACTTCCCAAACCTATGGAAGCTTTTAGGGAGTGAATTTTGCTTAAGTGGATAATTATGCCTGCTCCGGCTTTATTATTTTGGGAGGCTCCATGAAAGTAAGCCCAAGGAACTCCATCCTTGACTTGTTCTTCTTCAACCTTTCGGGGCGGCTTTTCTTCCTCTGAATCTGGGATATTTGTGTAGATAGATAAACACTGAACAACAATTGATTCCGCAGAAGTTTCCTTGTCCTGGAAAATGCTTCTATTCCTTGCAATCCAAATGCCCCAGCATATAATGGGAGGCAAATTCCTTAACTTCCAGACTGAGTTTTGGTGCCACCACTTGTGCCAAACTTCGGCTATATTGTCCCCTTCCCAGGATATCTGCAATTGAATATACTTTCCCACCTCCAACCATACTTTTTTTACTATATGACAGCCAATGAACAAGCGTGTCGTAGTCTCTGAATCATTTTTGCATAATGGACATCTTCCTGGCCCTTGTTTAAATCTGGCTTGCAGGATGTCCCATGCGGGGACTTTTCCTTTCAAGATACACCAAAAGAACAATTTTGCTTTAGTAGGGCACTTCAGCTTCCATATCGATTTCACCCACCAATCCGGGTCTTCCCAACCTTTTTTGGTCATGAGGAACTTATATCCAAATTTTGGAGAATAGCTGCTAGAGTCAGCATAAGCCCATGCCAGCTGATCTGGTTTGTCCTTGAGCCTTACATTTGATTTGGAAAGTTCTTGCAAGTAGACCTCCCAATCGTTCCACCAACGGGGGTGAAGATCCAATTCCTCTCCTAACTTCCAAGCTTGTCCCCATATGGTTGAGAATCCTATTTTCTCCACCTGATTTAAATAAAAAATTCCTTTGGAGGCAAGGTGTCTAATCAGGCTAGGGGATATAGCATAATTCTCGTTATAACCCACCCAAGGGTCCCTTCCAATGCAAATTCTTTCACCGTTTCCAATCTAACAGGACAAACCTTGTTCAATAAGTTTGAAGGCATCGATAGTCGCTTTCCATATAATCGACACATTCCCTCCTTTCTTTTATGGGTTTCTAATCCATTCTTCAAGGGGATCGGGATCAATGTATTTATGCTTTACCACTTTTGTCCAAAGGTTTTCCAATTTGATGATTCTCCACCCTGATTTTGTTGCCAAAGAGGATCCAAAGGCAGTAATATCTTTAATTCCCCATCCTCCCCATTCTTTTGGTATTGCCACCTTTTCCTAGGCAATCCAGGGGAGCACAAACTCCTCCTTTGATCCTGCCCATAGAAATCTGCTGCATATTCTTCTTATTTTTTCCAGGATTCCTTTGGGAACCCAGGTCAGCGCGACCCAGTATACAGGAATAGATAGGAGGTCTGATTTAATTAAAGTTAGCCTTCCTGCTTTAGAGAGCCATCTAAAGCTCGAGTGTGAAATCCTGGCTTCAATCTTTGCTACTAACCAATTCCAGTCCTGTTTTTTATAGTTATTTGGTTTCAGCCAGAACCCCAGATATTTGAAGGGGTCCCCAAACTTAGTTACCTCTAAAGGAAGAACAACAGTAATATGGCTTATCTCCTGCCTATTTAGGCCTTCCATTATGAGCTGTGATTTCCTGTAATTGACTTGCATCCCCGTTGCTTTCATGAACAACTCAACGATCTCCTTTATCTTTTTAAACTCTGTCAGGCTTCCATTACTGAAGAGTAATATATCGTCTAAAAATAGGAGATGTGTAATAAAAAGGTTGACAACCACCTCCAGGCCTTTAATTGTTCCTTCCCTTTTGGCTTTTAACATTAGTTGACTCAACCCTTCTGCGACCAATAAAAACAATAAAGGGGACAATGGACAACGTTGCCTTAGGCCCCTTAGCCCTTTGAAGAATGGAGAGGCTGCCCTGTTTATAAGCACCACAAAACTGACACTGGTGGTACATCCCATAACCCAGTTGATAAAATCAATTTTGAACCTCATATGAGTTAACAACAATCGGATATAGGTCCAACTAATTCTGTCATATGCTTTTGACAAACCAATTTTCACCACTGCTCCTTTCTTTTTCATCAGTTTCACACTATGAATAGTCTCCTGGGCCACTCCTATAGCTTCGTGTATTTGGCGCCCATCCAGAAATCCAAATTGTTCGCTTGAGATGCATCTGGACAAAATTGGTTTTAAGCGAGCAGCTATCGTTTTAGCTATGATTTTATAAACATTGTTGCATAGTGAAATGGGTCTGAAATCTTCAAAAGAATCAGGGACTTCTTTTTTAGGAATAAGGGCTATAAATGTTGAGTTAAAAGGCACATATATCATACCTTTCCTTCTGGACTCCTCCACCACATCAGTTAGTTCCGAGCCAATCTGATCAAAAAACTGCTGAAAAAATTCTATAGGCCACCCGTCAGGCCCAAGACTTTTATCCTTTGCCATAAATTTTATTACATTCTCCACTTCTTCAAAAGTGACTTCCCCCAGTAAGCCTTCCGCTTCTTCCTCCTCCACATAACGAGGAAAAATTTGCGCTGTTCTAATAACCTCTGCTAATGTAGGCTCTCTCTGCTCAGAAAAAAGATTTTGAAAGTGGTTCCTCCCCATGTTTGAGAGCGATTCAGAGGTATTTGCCTCTCTTCCTTCTTCGTCTTTTAGTTTCCAAATAGTATTCATTATCCTCCTGCCTTTCACATAATTGTGAATTTTTTTTGTATTTTCATCTCCAGCCAACAGCCATATTGCCCTGCTTTTCAACCTCCATTCTTCTTCTCTGTCCAAAAGAATTTGGCTTCTCTGCTTTTCTAACATTAGAATCTTGTCATTCGCTTCCTGAGATTCATATCCATTTGAGTCAGGTTTTTCTAGTTCCCCAAGCTCCCTGTCGATACTGATTAAGGCTTCGTTTTGTTTTTGCTTCCTTTTTTTAGCCCAGTCCATTGTGACCTTCTTCATCCTTTTCAGATTTTCCATGAAAAGGAAACTCTTATCTTCCATTACGTCCCTGCTTGGATGTTGCCAGGTTTCATTGAAGAGCTGTCTGAATGATTCCTCCTACATCCAAGCAGCATTGAATTTAAAAGGTGTTACTGGTTTAAAGGGGGGCTTGGATAGTTCCAGCAGTATAGGGAAATGATCCAAATTTCCTCCCTCTCTTATCCACTGTCAGAACATCAGTATTCTAGAAGCAAGATCCTCACATAAAATAAATTTGTCTAGTCTTTTAGCGACTTGGGCTTCACCTGTTCTACGGTTTCTCCAAGTAGGCTTTAACTTTGACAGATTTGCATCAATCAGTTTATGCGAGGTGAGGGCATTTTGAAAGAAATCCGATAAGGGGTCTTCTCTGGCTGAGGGGCCCCATGCTTCCGCGTTTCCAATGGAGAAGTTTAGGTCTCCTCCTATTACCTGATTTTGATCCCTCATCACAGATTTAGCTAGGAGGCTATTCCAAAACAAGACCCTCTCTTGGCATGGCCCTTATATATTTAAGATAGACGAAGGGTCGTCGAATTCAGGGGACAAAACTTCCATTCGCAAGCCTTGATACATACCCCACAAATTTAACAGCTTCAATCTTCCTTCTCTGAATCCTACAGCCACACCTCCTGAGTGACCATTTGATTCCAGTGCTTGAAACTGCCACCCCGTGAATAAAGAGCATAAAGATGTCACTACTTTTGAACTCAATCCTAGAGTTTCTTGCAGCATGAGAAGATCAGGGTTGTATCGCTGCACCAACTCCTTCAAAGCTAGTTTTTTGGGTTTACTGGCTAAACCCCTACAATTCCATGAGAGACAAATCATTTTGGTCTCTCCTCACAGGTTTTCGCCGCTCTAAGCACCCCAGGAATTGACAGCTGTTTTCCTTCCTCCACATCATATTTTGCTTTTACTTGAGCTTTCGGTAGAAAGGACTTCCGCCCCCTTGACTTCTTCCTAGAGGACTGAGGAACCTCCATACCTATGCCTTCGATAGGTTCTCCGGTCGTTGGTCTTTTGTCAAGGGAGGGCAGGTTGTAGTGACATTCAGGTTTGGGAACAGGGATTTTATCTTTTTTGCTAATAGCTTTTGAGGTCCCTTCACAGTTCAGATTGATTTTGGGGATAGATGCAGTAATGATTTCAACCCCCTGTTGTTCTATAGATGCATGATTATGCAGATTAGAAATAAAGCATGCCTCTTTTTCTTCGTTTGGAGAATGCAAAGAAGGAGAATAAAAGTCCAGATGCGTACCCATCGAGCCTTCAATAACTTCTCTTGATTCTTCCGAATCACCCTTGCTCGAATCAATAGGGGGATCTTCTTCAGCTCATTGACTCATGTTCTGTTCCTGCTTCGAAGTCCTCTGTTCCTCGATCCTTTCCACCTCCATGGCATCCTCCACTTGAGTCGCTTTTGTCCTAGGGGTTATCTCAGCTCCTTTTGTTCGCATTTCTTCTTCATCTTTCCTCTATTTCCTTCTGTGCCGAAAACCCGAGGGACAGTCCCTTGCCAAATGGCCATACTCATGGCAACTATGGCACCTGAAAGGCAGGTGTTCATAGTCCAATAGCTGATCAAAGACGAGGTCTTTATAGTGGATTTTTATGTTTCCCGGAAGACCTTTCCCAGGATTGAGGTTTACTAGTATCCGAGTCATTGCTTTATTTCTTGTTTCTACGAGAGACATGTCTGCTCCCAGGTAGGAACCAATCGTATTGCCTATAGACCTGAAGACTGATTCTACCCATAGAAAGGGCGGCAACCCAGGAGCGCGCACCCAAACCGGGAATGAGTCTACCTTCTCTCGCTGAGCGTCGAACAGAAGAGTCCATTGTCTAAATAGAACGAGATGTTTCCCAAAAGCCTAATTTCTCGCCAGTACCCAATCCACCATATCCTTCTTGTCAAATTGGATCATGAACCATCCTTTTGCTAGCACCGAAACTTTGAAGGAATTCCTTGAATCCGCCTGCCATTGCTGATCTGCCCAATTCTGGATGAATTGTGCCAAAAAATTCTTTCCTCTAGCTCGTCCAACCAGAGTGTTTTTTGCCACCTCCATTGCTTCCTCGATTTGGATGTCCACTCGAAGGACTAGATTTGTTTCTGTGCTTTGCTTAATTAGTTTCCGTTTCTTTCTCTTTTCGCCAGTTTGCTTGTCGCCATGGGTCTCTTCTCTTCCTTTTCCCTCAACCACCCCTTCTGTCTCTTTCATTTGTTGCGCGAAATCCTTCATTCCTACAAGCTCAGATCCTGGGAAGATCATAGCCTCATTGGCCCCCACTACCTTCCCGAGTCTTGCTCCTTTGGTTGCTCCTTCCTTTAACCCTTCCTCCTCTGGCTGCCTTACTGCAATGCTTCTCGATCCATCCTTTCTACTACCCTCCTCCGCTTTGCGGCCCTTTATCTCCAGAGTCGTTCTAGGGTTTGCCTCGCCCCTTGCTAGGGTAGATCTCGTTACGGCCTGCGTTCTACCTTCCTTATTCGGCCCAAGATCCGCTTTAAGCCCGTTGATCGTGCTTTGCCATAACCAATTTTTAGTGCCCTGACCATAAACTACATCTTCGAGGCCTCCAGAAAGAGACTGGGTTTGAGCTAGGGCTGATGACTTACTTACTTGAGATAATCTGAAATCTTCGATTTGAGGGAGCTCCTCCTTCAGTGATCTTTGTTCTTGGGGGTTGAGATAGGCCTGGTCCTCCTGGATTTTCCGCGTTACCAGCCCCAAAATTCCTTCCGAGCCATCGAGTGAGGTAATATTGTTCCACAGTTCATTCAGGTCCGAGTTCTCCTTCCATGTCCCATGTAAACTGCTTGCTTCAAAGAAATGTTCTAAGTTTTGCGCCGTTAAGTCCTTACCCCAAACCGATAGGATATCTTCTGGTTTAGGGTCCAGCTCGACCATTTCACAAGAGTTTACCATGTTTAATCCGCCTGATTAACCGCTTAAGCACCGACACAGTCTACTTTGGTTTCAGATACAAGGTAAATGCCTCGGATTAGGCGGAGGTTGCGACAGCTATGTCTCCCAATTGACAAAACCAGGTGGTTTCCTGAAGCCCGGGACGTGATGTCTCCATCTATTTCCGATCTACACCCTCTGTCCGTCCTCGCGCCGTCCCGGCCTTCCGATCGCCAGCCGCATCGTCTTTTCCTGGTGCCTTGGATCGCCAGCCGCATCGTCCACAGGCCTCTTTTGCCTTTGACCGCTTCCCTTTTCGCTCCAAAACTTACCGTCTAGCCTTAGGCTCTCGGCCCTTTCGGTCGCAGACTTTGCTCCCGCGACCATGCCCTCCTTTAAATTTTCTAATGTATTAAGTGTCGATAATTTTTTTAAATGTTTGTGATTTTCATGCGGATTTTGAAAAACATCCACAATTTTTTTAAGACATATTTTTGACACTTTAATTTTTCTTATGTCCTAAGTGTACACAATTTTTTTTTTAAATATCTATTATTTATCCATTTTTTAAGTTGTCTTATTCCTCTTCTTGTTTTTTGTCTTAACATAATTATTTGTAAGGGTTTTCCAAATATGTGATTTCTGTCTTTCTTTGCAATGTTTTTTTATAATGAAATCTTAATTTATTTAAAAAAAAAAAAACATTAAAATTTAAGTTAGGATTTTTTTAATATATTTATATATATTAATTATATTTCAATACACACAAAATAATTGTCCTAAAATAATAATATGAAACACTGATCAAAAATATACATTTTGGCCATAAAAATATAATTAAAAAATGCATATTTTTAAACCTTTTTGTTAAACTAACATGTTAAAGTAAAATAAATAATAATTATGAAAATTGGAGTAAAACTAATGATTTTTTAATGAATTTTATATATAAAAAAAATAATATTTTAAAAGTATTTTTAAATTTATTTATTTTATTTTTCCAAAAAAAATATTGAGATAAAAATTTAAGTCATATAGCAAAAAAATGGAAAGAAAAAAAATAACAAAAAAAAACATACACTTAAAAGGAAAAGAAGAAAGAAAAGAAACGCCTAAAAACATTTAAAAATAAAAAGATTAAATTAAAACAAAACACAAACATTAGAAAAAGAAAATTTGATAAAAGAACATTAAAAACACATAAATCAATTAAAAAAATATTAGAAACTTTAAAAATTTTAAAATAAAGAAAAATTTAAACAAACAAACAAACATTAAAAAAAAATTGAAAAAGGAAACATTAAAAAAACACATAAAATCAATTAAAAAAATAATTAGAAAACATTTAAAAATTTAAGATAAAGTAAAAAATTTAAACAAAAAACATTAAAATAAATATAAAGTAATAAAAAATCATTAGAAATTGTTGTTGTTGTTGTTCCAAAACAAATGTTTGAGAAATTTTTTTAGGTTAAAAAACAAAAAAATTGGAAAACGAAAAAAAAATAACAAAAAAATAAAACATACATTAAAAAAAGAAAAAGAAAGAAAGAAAAGAAACACCGTAAAAACAAAAATAAAAAAACATTAAAAAAATGGATTAAAAAAAAAAAACAAAAAAAGGACGACTAAATTGAAAAAGGAAACATTAAAAAAAACACATACGATAAAAAATCAATACAAATAATTTGAAAAACATTTAAAAATTTTAAATTAAAAAAAAAAAAATATATACATATATATATATATTATATATATATATAATATATATATAAAACAAATAAAAAAATCACTAGAAATGATGTGTTGTTGTTCCAAACAAAATGTTTAAGATAAAACTTTTAGATTTAAAAAGAAAAAAGAAAAACATACAATAAAATAAAAGGAAGAAAGAAAAGAAAGGCTTGAAAAAAAACAACAACAACATAAAAAAAAAATGGATTAAATTAAAACAAAAAAAAAAAAAAAAAAAAAAAAAAAAAAAAAAAAAAAAAAAAAAAAAAAAAAAAAAAAACAAACAAAATTTAAAAAAGTAATTTGAAAAAAAAAAAACATTAAATAAAAAAAGTTAAATTTAAAATTAGAAAAAAAATAAAAAATAAGACAATAAAAAATTAAATAAATATAAACAAAAAAAATCATTAGATATATATATATAGTTTAAGGAAAAATAAACCATTAAAAAAATTAATGGCCCCATGGACCTGGGAGGCATCTGATCTTGGATTGGATCACCCCTGCTCGGGGCTCATTGAGTCGCTTGGCTGGCAGGGCAGATGTCAACTCCATCCCCGCTGCCACCCCCGGCCCCACCCTGGGCCTGTTAGGCTGCGGGGATGGGTGGGGGCGTGGCAGGGGGCGAGGGGGGGGTTGAACTACATGTGCAGTTCCGCCCTTTGGGTCATTCCCCCTGCCAACCCCGTGGCCCAATGGGCTTTGGGCGGAGGAGATATGATTTTGGAATAAGATCTCCTCTGTCGAGGGCCCGTGGGGCCATATTTTTTTTTAATTTGCTTTTGTTTATTTATTTATTTTTGGGTTAATTTTTTTATTTTATTGTAATTTTATCCATTTTATAATTTTATTTATTATTTTTTAATTATCAAAAATTGTTTTTTTTTTTTTTGGGTTAATCTTTTTATTTATTTTATTATTATTATTTTAATTAGGTTTTTTCCTTGTTTATTTGTATTTTAAGTTATTTTTAATTATTTGTTAGGTTTGTCATAATTTTTAGTTGTTATTATTTTATTGTTTTGTTTTCTCCATGTTTTAATTTTGTGTTTTTTGTTTTTTTTGATGTTTTTTAATCTTTTTAGTTTAAATATATATTATTTTAGGGAGTTGTTTTTAGTGGACTTTTTGGACTTTCCGGTGCTGGAATCCGGTGGAAAAATTGGAGATGAAATCTTGATTTGTGTTATTTAAACTAATGTTTTGACTGTATATATGGATTCAACACCCTTGAAAACCCCTATCAAGCTTATGATTTCAATAAATTCTTGCCGGATTTTAGAGAAATTAAACCAAAAAAATCCACCATAAAAGCTTCCAAAAAGTTGCACTAAAGACAACTCCATTTTTATTTACTTATTAATTAATTTTTAAACTTTTTGTATTTTTGTTTCTTATTGTTTTTTTTTTTTTCAATATTTTGTTTTTTTGGTTTTTGTTTTGTTTTGTTTTGTTTTTTTAGTTAATATTATTTATTTATTTTATTTTATTTTTAAATTTTAAATTTATTTTTTTTTTTTTTTTGCAGGTCCGTCTTGATCCTCAACTCCTATTATGTGTCAATTTGATAGTTGATTTTAAAGTTTTGTTATAATGGATCAAGTACGCTTCCAAAATGAATTAATTTCATGATTGGTCTTTAAGTTTTCATTAGAATGGGTTTAGTTCACCTATACTCGGTGTCAATTTGATGGTTGATTTTTAAAATTTTGTTGCAATGTGTCAAGTTGTATCAGGCTATGATTTTAAAGTTGTTATACTTTTATCATTTAAAAAAGAAATTACTCTTGGTATAATGACTCTTTAATTCAGGTGTTCATTTTTAAAGGTTTTTTAGTCATAGATTTTTCCATAATGTCATGGTTGAAATATCTTGAAAACTTGAGGTTTTCTATAGTTGTTATCTTTGGATTTAATTCCATGGTTGAAAAATTGTCAAAAATTAAGGTTTTTTCTGAGTCATGATATTTTATCTTTAATGTTATCGTTGAAAACAGTTATAAGAAAAAAATAGAGTTGGTAGGGATGAAAGGAAAAACTCTGACCTAGGTGATCCTATCATTGATATAGGTCTTTCAGGTTGATCTGAGAAAAGGGCTCTGCAACGAACCATTACGATAACCTAACCGTGCACAGATGGAATCAAGGTTATGAAGCTCGCAGTAATGGAGGCAACGGAGACCATAAGCTTGTTTAGCGGCCATGGTAACTGCTTCTTACCCCCTGTTTGTTACTGTTGATGTCGTTCCTAGGGTTCGTTGTCACCACTTGCTAGTTGTTGCACTCGCCCCTTGACTGTTGCTCTTCCCGACGGTTACGGCTACCCTGATCTCACTACAGCATGGATACCATGGAACTTGATGAAATCGACTACACGACTGACCCAAACCCTGACCAACAAATCTTCTGGCGACCTAACCCTACGCTGGCCCTAACCGTCCCCCATAACGTAGCCGCCTCATTCCGCACCGGCTCGCCTCCTGTGGTTACCCTACTCGGAACCTCCGCCTCTAGACTTCATTTTTACAACCTCTCCATCGCCTCACTGGACCTAGATTGCCCGCCACTCTCTCCGGCGACCCTTCACCTCCTAGTCGCTTGCTCTCCCTCCTCTCCACCCTTCAAACCCTCTCCTCCCGGTGAATACCTCCATGCACCTCACCTTCCCTCCACTTCAGAACCTGCCCCTTTAGGAGTTCCTAAGTAGTATCCCTCGACCGACACTCCATCTAGCGCTGTAGGGGTAGTAACCACAGGCTTGTCCTCTGGGTGTTTCGAAACCCCGGCCATCAAAGTTCGCCACTCTGCATAGGGACCTCAGCACGAGACATAGGGTACAACTGACCCTCTTCTGGACCACCCCACAACACCCAGACCAGGGAAAAGAAAAACAAAGTGTGTGAAGGCCTCTCAGAAGGACTTCACCCTCAAGTTCGACGAAGGCCTCAACATGGGCAAGGTGGTTAACATGGCTGGTGAAGGTCCTGATGGGTAGGGTTAGAGGCCGAGCTTACACTGCTGAGTAACTCAGTCGCTGGGTCAAAGAAATCTGGGGAAATACCTTCAAGGACCTCCCTGATGTTCAGATTCTCCCCCGAGGCTGGTTTGCACTGCATTTCTCTTTGGAAGAATATTCCATCCTGGCACTATCCCATCACTGGCACATCGAAATGGCCTCGGTTTTACTAAAGCGATGGAGCCTGCTCTTCGACCCTGAACGTGAGCAGGTCGGGGATGGACCACTATGGGTGAGATTATTGGGGCTCCCACTGCAATATTGGTCTGAAGATATCTTCGTGCGAATTGGAAATGTCCTCGGTGCCTATCTGGATTACAACAAATCCTACATTCAGTCTAGGAACAGAACATTAGCTCGCATCCTGGTGCACTTGGACATTAGAGAAGGTTTGGAAGAAAAAATCACACTGCAATGGAGGCATTTTACCAGAATCCAAATCCTAGATTACGAAGGTGTCCCCTTCAGATGCCGAAGATGCCATAAAGTTGGGCATCTTTATAAGGAATGCCCTCTGGCGCGAAAGGACACGAACTCTTCTGTGGGATTTGAGGATGCTGCAGGGATACACACCACCCCCATCTCGGGGCCACCTCCACCAGCTGCTATGACTACAATCAGATTGACATCTTCCACTCCACAAGCTGCACCCAGTAGACCTCGTCCACCCTTCCCATCGATGACCAGATCACGGGCTGCTACAGAGGCTGCTTGCACCTCATGTACTCCTCCTTCCTTGATCTCTACTTTTGTTTCCTCACTTGAATCCTTTACATCGCATGTGCATGTTGCATCTCTGGGTGGCACTCTTACCTCCATTCCCTGTCCCCAACCCCTCGTTCACCGACTTTCTCCACAACCCCGCCATCTTCCCCCCCGATCCTCCCCTTGTCCCCTCATGCACCCCATCTCTCCCCTCCAATTCTCCCCATCCTTATAACCTAAGATCTATCCTTGCCACTCCACAGGATGACAGATCTGGATTGGGTATATTACCCTCCCCTTCGTACCACAAGCCCATCCGTGGCTTAAAATCACACCTATCCAAAGCTATTCTGATAGCGGGGGTGGAAGTCGCCTCTGGCAGACAAGCCACACTCGACTGGTTTCTTAGAGCATCGAACACCCATGTACAATTGCCCCCATGAAGTGGTTATCCTTCAAATGTAAGTGCATGGCTATCTCGCCCAAAAAACTAGCCCTCAAAAGATTGTTTGAATATGAATCCTTAGACATTTTCTTCCTACACGAAACCTTGGGAGAAGTTGACCTCATCTCCCGTACGCTCAGCTCCCTAAAGCCTGGCTGGATTTTCCAATCCTTGGATGTAATTAGACATTAAGGTGGATTGGCCTTAAGATATAACCCTCATACCATAAACTTTAGGACCTCTTAGGGAGAGGACGAATTTATTGGCATGGATATCTTCTCATCTGAATTGGGAGTGGACCTCCACATTGTCAATGTTTATGGACCATGTCATAACAGAGAGGCATACTGGAATCGATTTCTCAACTTATCGATCATGTTCTTGGAAAATCTCATCATTGGGGGTGACCTAAACTTCTCCATTCGATATGGAGAATCCTAGGGAACCAATGCACAAGTCAAAAGGCTCATTGAAACTATGGAGATGTTGCTGGAACAACATCATCTGACAGACATTCCCATGAACAAGCCCCTACCTACTTGGAGAAATCGACGTATAGGGGAAGTTGCATTAGCTAGAAGGCTGGATAGATTCCTGATTAAGGACACTCTGATACCAAATCTATCCCTCTACAGGCAATGGGTGGGATCTGGTGGGATATCAGATCACTCCCCCATATTCATGGAGATCTCGGGCCCACAAAAAAAACTGGGGGAACCCTACAAATTCAACTCCACCTAGTTAAATGACCCATCCTACAACAAAATGATAAATGATTTTTGGCGACTCCATCTGCCATCCAAAAGTAGAACTTGGGCTGAAGGTTTTTGCTGTAACCTCACAATGCTCAAGAAACTCTCCATTAAATGGGCCAAGGAAAAAATCAAGAGAGATGATAACACCCTCACTACAGTGGAGCAATCTCTGGCTTCACTCAGGACGAGCAGAACAGAGGGTTTGCATTTGCTGAAGCCAAGGATTAGCTTATTGAACTTAAAACTAGAAGACCAAAATTCTAAAGAAGAGGGAAGAAACATGGCGACTCCGAAGCCGAGCAATTTGGTTGCAAGTAGGGGATGAAAACACAAAGTTCTTCCAAAACTACGCAAAAGGAAGGAAAATCTCCAATACTATCTGGCATATGCCTTTGGAAGATGGAAGCAATGCATCTTCCTTCAGTCAACTCTCATAGTTGGGGAATTCACACTTTAGAAATCCCTTTATGGCCCCCAGAGAGGCATCCATTGCTGAAATTGTCTAAACAACAGGGAACTTCCCTAGTTTTGTTGATGAGGACACAATTGAGGGCCTCATTTCCTCAGTCACACAGGGGGAACTTGAAGGAACACTAAAATGGTTCAAGAAAGACAAGAGCCGAGGGCCAGATGGATGGACCATTGAATTCTTCCTTGCCTTTTATGAACTCATTGGCCCTGACCTACTTAAGGTGGTGGAAGAATGCAAATCATCTGGGCGCATGTATGAGGCCATCAATACTACTTTCATTACTTTAATCCCAAAATCTAACTCCCGTACATGTTTCAATGATTTTTGGGCGATCTCCCTTTCAACTATTTGTATAAAATCATTACCAAGATCATTGCAAATCGGCTTCGTCCCATCCTGTCTAGACATATCTCCTCCGAACAATTTGCTTTTCTCCAAAATAGACAAATACATGAAGCTATAGGCACTGCACAAGAAGCCCTACACTCTATCAATCACAAAAAGATCAAAGGAGCCATTCTCAAAATTGATCTAGCCAAAGATTTCGACAAGGTTAGCTGGCTCTATATCAAAATGATCCTCACACATCTAGGTTTCCCCCTCCCTTCATCAACTGGATCATGTGCTGCATTAACTCAACAACCTTCAGTGTTCTCATTAATGGTTCTACCTCTCATTTCTTTCATGTTGAGAGAGGCCTTTAGCAAGGATGCCCTCTTTCCCTTCTTCTCTTTCTAACTGTTATGGAGGCCCTTAGTAGACTCATCACATCAACCAAAAGGGAAGGTCGATTACATGGGATACAAATGAATGACCTATACCACCTCACCCATCTACTCTTTGTCGATGACGTCTTTATCTTCCTCAATGGCAACTTGCAGGAATCATCTACCTTCCATAATATCCTTAAACTCTTTGCAAAAGCCACCAGCATGGAAGCAAACCATACTAAGTCCACCATTACTCTCTCCTTTACATCACCCCAAGGAGCCAGATCTGCATACCAACTCTTTCCCTTCCAACAACATCTCTTGGAGGATGGCCTAAAGTACCTGGGCTTCAGGCTTAAACCCCACAACTATTGTATTGTGGATTGGATTTGGCTTGTTACAAAGATTGAGAAGAGGCTGAAAA
>APFE031195397.1:104117-141412 GCA_000404065.3 Pinus taeda | reverse complement strand
CGGGGCACTGCCCCGGACCCCATAAAGTGGGGTTACAGGTACCCCTCAAACCCCCTATTAACTATGTGGAAAGAATATAACACAACCCAACAACAAGATTGCGAAATACATAGACACTAAGGCAGTTAGAGAAAACATAACAAGATAACATATAAACACAACAAGTTTAATAAGGAGTTCACCCAATGCTCCTGGGCTACGTCTCTTGGTCTAGCTTTTAGTGGGGGCCTCTCTATTATGTTTTCAAAGCAGAGTTTTTACAATAGTGAGCTCAATTTGAGTCTCACTCAACAAATATGAATCAGTAGCACTGGAGTACACAGGCTCTCCTTACTAAAACTTGACCTCTATTGATCACAATAGTACGAGCCCAATCTGAGACTCATAAATGACAGGCCTATGTCGAGGAGTCTGCTTGTACCTCTCAAGCCTTCTCTAGAGTACATAGGCTCTTTGACTCTTTCTAGCTCTATCTGGCTCGATGCTGCCTTCGGGTCAGCTCAGCTTCTTCCCTCTGTTCTCTGCTCTTAGCTTTTGTGTCTAACTAACTCTCCTCTGTCTATCCTCTGCTTCTGTCAATTCATGGCTTTAAAACCAATCTACTTTTTGTCGGTTCATTTCCGCTTCCCAGCATTCTGGTTCTTTTTCCTCTATTCGTTTGAATTCCCCTATTTTGCGTCATCATCACTATGTAACACTTCTCAAGGAGGTGGCCACCTATTCTGAAATGGGTGAGTGTGTCAGGTTCCTTGGACCCATTTGAATGGTCGTTAAGTCTATTTTCTCCAAGATTGCCCGTGAAACACGAACCCTTTGCCAACTCATCGTCCATTTCGAACTTCACATCCCATGTAATATTTCTTTATAACCTTGTCAAATCCGGTATTTATCAGGAAGCACCTCTGCCATTGATCTAGACCCCCAAAATCCTATGGTCATTGTTCATATTGGACAGGTAAGTAGCATGATGTTTACCTGTCCGATGTGAGCGGTTTTCTCTCTCTTCCGTCGGGCATGTGTCACTCAATGTGTGGCATCGGGCAAGACTCGGTTGAAACTACTTACCACCTCAAGGCCTTCTGATATCCTATTGGTTTTGTGGAATCTCGCTCCACAAAACCAAGTTAATTACTTTTCCACATATCATAGTCATTTCAGGTCTGGGTGCTCGGGGCTTTCCTTCACTGAGGGGGACGCCCTGCGATATGCGATTAGTGCTAATCGCGTATCAGAAACTACCCCCGTTTCTTGAATTAGCCTTTGGTTTTGCCAATTTGTGCCAGTGCATGTTATCATGGACCAACGGTCTACATGCTCGACCGAGGGTCCTCGTTTCTCCTCGCTGATCACAAATTGCAACTGTCATGAGGATTCCTTCTGATAGCTTGATCTTTTTAAGACTTGAATCTTTTGGCATAACTTGAAAGAGTTTATGAAAACTTAGAGAGTGTTTAGGATCCAATTTGGATCATGACCTTCCCACGAAAAATCTTTTGGACCACCAAAAGTTGGTTTTTAAGCATCCATCAAGTGAGGGTACTGATTCCTTGCTTGCCCAATTTCTATCCATTTCACGCTACTTGGTTTTGAACCGTTGAGTTCAATCCTGAGGTAATCAACATCCCCTCTGCACGTAGTTCTCACCTTCCAGTCCAGAACTGTATCTTCCTGCAATTTGTTAAGATATTCAGGCAACAGATCATCAATAGAAGGAAATTGACTTTGCTCTTCGGGATCTTCAATCAATGAAGGTTCAAATAGTCTCAAGCTGTCTGCATTAACAACTGAGTAGATGTGCATGTAAGCTGGTAAATCAAGGTGAAAAAAATTCTCACCGATTTTCTCAAGTATCTTGAAAGGTCCATACCTTATTGACTTCAACTTCTTACCTTCACCTTGCATTCTGTCTTTGCTGATATACAGCCAGACTTGATCACCAACTTGGAAACTATTCTCCATCTGATGCTTATCATGCCTTGCCTTGTACTTGGCTTGGCTCTTTTCCAGCTGTTCCTGTATTTCTTGGTGAATCTCTTGGATTTGTTCGATGAACTTGGTTGCCTTGTCCACATCACTATGTCCATCAACCGCTATGTCTTTACCAAAGACAAAATTCAAGGGAGACCTTGGTGTGAAACCAAAACAGGTCTCAAAAGGAGATCTCTGTGTAGAATAATGTTTAGCTCGGTTGTAAGCATGCTGCACATAACATAAATGTTCATCCCAAAGCTTGGGATGCTTGCTAAAATAGCCTCTGAGCAACTGGATCATTGTCCAGTTGACCACTTCTATTTGCAGATGAAAGACTGTGCTCTTTTTCAGTCCGGTGTCCATCAATTCCCACAACCTTGACCAAAATTTCCCAACAAATCGGGTATCCTGATCAGATATAATGGAAGTGGGTAATCCAAAATGAACCCATACATGCTGAAAGAACAACTTTGCAATTTGTTTAGCTATAATCTGTTTGTTACAAGGTATTAAAATACACATTTTGTTGAACCTATCCACAACGACATATAAATAATCATGACCTTTTCTAGATTTAGGCAGCCCCCCAACGAAGTCCATGGAAACACTTTCCCAAGGATGAGAAGGAACTGGTAGTGGAGTGTACAAGCCTAGTTTTCTATTGTTGGGCTTGCTTTTAGCACACATGGTACATCCTCTTACGTATCTAGAAATTGTCTCATTCATTTTTGGCCAATAACAATATCTTTGCAGCTGTGCAATTGTTTTACTTACACCAAAGTGACCTGATATTAGAGAAGTGTGTGCTTCTCGAATTATCTTTATTCTTTCAGTTTTTGGAATGCATAACTTTCCAAAATGATACAAGAGTTGGTCCTTAACATGATAATCCAATTCTTCTACTTGTTTTCCATGACTTAAAGTTGCATATACATCTTTAAAATCTATATCTTGAGCATATTGTTCAATGTAGCTTTCATGCAATACTGAATTATGCTTAAGTATAGTAGATACATTTATGATTGGTCTGAACAACATATCTGCGACTTTATTGTGTCTGCCCTTTTTATATTTGATGACTAGATGAAACTGTTGTAGAAAACCCATCCACCTATAGTGTCTTCATTGCTGCAACTTAGTTTGGGATTATAAATATTGAAGTGGTTGATGATCAGTGTGTATAACTATCTCTTTGCCCATTAAATAATGTTTCCACTTTTTCACACTTGGTACTAATGCATACAATTCCTTATCATATGTGGGATAGTTAACTACTGCAGAATTAAATGTCTTAGAATGATAACATATGGGAATACCGTGCTACATCAACATTGTTCCCATGGCATAGTTACTAGCATCCATTTCAATCTCAAATCGTCTTTGAAGATCGGGTAGTGCTAGTATTGGTGTTGTACTAATATTTTCTTTTAAGGTGTCGAAGGCTTTCTGCTATTTGCCTACCCACTGAAACACCTTGTTCAATCTTGTTAAAGCATGTATGGGAGATGCAATTAAGGAAAAGTTAGAAATAAACTTTCTCCAATACTATGCTGCTCCTAAGAAGCTTCTAACTTCTGTAGTAGATTTGGGTTTAGGCTAATTTACAATGACTGCAACCTCAGAGAGATCTATCTTCAATTCACCACCCCCTACAATATGACTCAAATAATTCAAATATTTTTTGCCAAATTCACATTTTGAGAGCTTAACATAAATATTTTCTCTTTTCAAAACATCTAGAGTCTGTTTGACATGCTTTAAATGTTCTTCCCATGTTTTATTGAATATAAAAATGTCATCCAAATATACAATGTAAAAATCATCAAGAAAAGGTTTGAGTACATCATTCATTACTCTCATGAAAGTGGTAGGAGCATTAGTTAAGCCAAAAGGCATAACCAACCACTCATACAATCCCTACTTTGTTTTGAAAGCAGTCTTCCATGCATCTTGCTCTGCAACTTTGACCTGATGATAGCCACTATGCAAATCCAACTTGGAAAAATAAATAGCTTCTTTTAACTGATCTAATAGATCATCTATGCGACGAAGAGGATAACGATTTTTTATCGTTATCTTATTTAGTGCTTGGTAATCAATTCACATTCTCCATGAGCCATCTTTCTTTCTAAAACAACTTTTTCTAGATCAGCTTGTTGTTTAGCATCACAACCCTCAAATACATTGGTTATATCAAGTTTCTTTTCCTTTACAACCATCAGTAAAAATTATTTGCATCAATTTACAATTATTTTCATCTACCCTGAGTTTATGAGAGTATAATTATTCTTGAGTTTATGAGCTCTTAAAATATATTCAATTCCATCTTTAATGAGTTGATACTTTTTCTTGGCTCTATAGAAAATAGCTTTCCTATCATACAAGTATGGGCTTCCTAAAACAATTCCACATATATCCAAAGGAACTATATCTAACTCAACCTCATCTACAAATTTTGACCCAAAAGAAAACCTAAGTTTACATTGTCTATTCACTTGTAGCTGTGCTTTATCATATAACCAACCTAATGGATATGGCTTTTTGTGAGGTGTGGTTGGTAATCCCAACTTCTTTACAATTGCTTCAGAAATTAAATTTACTTGTGAGCCACTATCAAACAAAGTATCAATCTTTTGATGCTTCAAAATATCTCAAATATGAAAAAGCTCATGTTTTTTCCTCTCATTTTCTTCATTATCAGTAGATTGTGCAGAATTACTAGTAGGTGCTTCATAATTTTTACGTTTTATACCTGTGGCTGCGATTGTTGTTTCATCTCCTGAGTCTGACCCCAAATCCTTTTGAATAGCTGCAACAACCTTCTTCTTTTTTCCCTCGAACTTCTTGGGTCTAAGCTCCATATGTAGGATCCAACAATGTAAATCATCATGCCCATCCTTCTTACAGTGAGTGCATGAAGACTTGGTATTTTGTACAGTGGTTTCCTTCCTCTCTTTCCATTTATGTTTTCTCTTTTCCTATCTTTTTCTTACAGTGGGTTTTGATGATCCCCCAACTTCTGGGTTCACATTCTTGCCTCTAGCCTCTAGATGTTGTTATAGACATTTTTGGGCACTTCAACCCCAATCATAAATGTCCATAAACTAAGGGCTCCTAAGTCCCTAAAAGTGTTGCTTCACTGCCTAAAGGAACAAGGTCGGGTGATTACATCATCTCCCAGAAGTTCTCCACTAAAAATTGCTCAGAAATGGTCAAAACTGGACCATATTGAAAACCCAATGCAGAGGGTGCGATGCATATCACCTTCCCAGTGTAAAGGGTGCGATGCATACTGATTGGCCCCTCTGTAGGGTGCGATGGTCAGGAATGGACAAATGGCAGGTACAAAATGGGAGGTGGAAGATCATATTCTTGTATGTTTGCTTATATATGCATTTGTATGGTTAACACATATCTGGTCCTCTGTTATTTATGAATATAGATCTTTGTTCTTCGATAGTAGTATGTTGTTGTGATTCCACAGGTGATCTTTGAAGCTGGGCAGACGAAGAAGAAGTTACAAAGCTCTATCAGGAAGGAGAGGAATCAAACAAAGAAATCAAGCACAAGACTAAGGTTGGTCTCCTTTGTTCCACTCTTATCTATTTTCATAAATGAAAACGAAAGTAGACTTTACTTGTTTGTTTCTAAGATAGCTACCAGTCTTAGTGGGAATAGTAGCATCCGAGTGGACACTATTCCCGATAACAGATGTGTAGTCTGAACAGATACCTCATCTATGCTAGTGGGATTAAACATGAGAATAGTGTTCCTTAAGTAGCTATGTAGACCACTTATATACTTCAGCAAAGTTTCAGGTGAGTCTAAAGAAATTCCTAGAATCAAAGCTCTTTTCCTAAATTCTTGAGTGTAGCCTTGTACACTTTTCACTTTTAATTGGCAAAGAGTTTGTCAGCTCATCATGGCTTGCTGCATATATGCTAGTGGATAGAATTGCTTTTTAATTGCAGAAAAAAATTCACTCTAGACAAAAGGAATTTTACCATGCTTCTTCATGTTAGCTTGTGTCCTGCCTTCCCACCATACCAAGGTAGTGCCTCCAAGGCATATGCTGGCCAGCTGAATCTTACTCTTGTCTGAATCGATGCTCTACACTCTGCAATAAACATCAATCCGTCTAATCCAATTATCCAACTTTTCTGCATTCAACTCTCCATCATATATCGGCAAATCAAATTTAACATCTAATTTAATCAAAGATGTTTTCTTTTTGTTTTTAGGGCTACTAGGAGGTGTGGGAAGTTTTTCTTCTTTCCCTTTGCCTTTAGAGTGGTCATGGAGGAGAGATTCCTCTGCTCCTTTATCTTATTTGGAGTTTGATGGATCTCCTTCTCTACCTTTCTTAAATTCTCTATACATTTCCTCTACCATGGCTTTCATGGTCATGAAACCATCCATGAATTGGGAGTTTGATTCCAAGGGGTTTTCTTCTGAAATTTTCCTCTTAGTGTAGACTCTTCAAATTTCCGGGTTAGCTTCAACCAATTCTTCTTCTCCTAATTTAAGCTTTGATCTAGTTAGCATTCAACAACAAAATCCAACACAAGCTTGTTTAACCTTAGTAACCTATAGCTCTGATACCACTTGATCTGGAATTTATCCAAGACAAAGAATTAAAGGTATTACAAACTCATGTGCATGGATGTTCCTATGTTACTTTATGCAATGGATCGATAAGATTGTGAAATACATAGACACTGAGGCATTTAGAGAAAACATAACAAGAAAACATATAAACACAACAAGTTTAAGAAGGAGTTCACCTAATTCTCCTAAGCTATGTCTCCTCGTCCAGCCTTCAGTGGGGGCCTCTCTATTATGTTTTCAAAGTAGATTTTTTAC
Source organism: Pinus taeda (assembly GCA_000404065.3). Taxonomy (NCBI): domain Eukaryota; kingdom Viridiplantae; phylum Streptophyta; class Pinopsida; order Pinales; family Pinaceae; genus Pinus; species Pinus taeda. The sequence continues at coordinate 134,578 of APFE031195397.1, read as the reverse complement.
AACAGTGAGCTCAATTTGAGTCTCGGTCAACGAATATGAATCAGTAGCACTAGAGTACATAGACTCTCCTTACTGAAACTTAACCTCTATTGGTCACAGTAGTACAAGCGCAATCTGAGACTCATACATGACAGACCTATGCCGAGGAGTCCGTTGAACCTCTCAAGCCTTCTCTAGAGTACACAGACTCTCTGACTCTCTCTGGCTCTATCTGGCTCGATGGTGCCTTCAGGTCAACTTGACTTCTTCTCTTTGTTCTCTGCTCTTAGCTTCTATGTCTAACTAACTCTCCTCTGTCTGTCCTCTGCTTCTGTCAGTTCATGGCTTTAAAGCGACTCTGCTTTTTGTCGCTTCATTTATGCTTCCCGATGTTTTGGTTCTTCTGCCTTTGTCTGTTTGAATTCTCCTGTTCTGCGTCCTCATCACTGTGTAACGCTTCTCAAGGAGGTGGCCACCTATTCTATAATGGGTGAGTGTATTAGGTTCCTTTGACCCATTTGAATAGTTGTTATTTCCGTTTGCTCCAAGATTACCCGTGAAACACGAATCCTTTTCCAACTCATTGTCCACGTCAGACTTCAAATCCCATGTAATATTGCTTTATGACCTTTTCAAATCCAACCATTTATAGGGACGCGCCTCCACCATTGATCTGGGCCCCCCAAATCCTATGATTGTTGTTCATATCGGGCGGGTAAGTAGCATGACGTTTACTCGTCCGATGTGAGCAAGTTTCTCTCTCTTCCACTGGATGCGTGTCACTCTATGTGTGGCATCAGGCAGGAGTCGATTGAAATTGATTACCACCTCGAGGCCTTTCGATATCCTGCCAGTTTTATGGAATCCCACTCCACGAAAATGAATTAATTACTTTTATGCATTTCATAGTTATTTCAGGTCTAGGCACTTGGGCTTTCCTTCACTGAGGGGGACGCCCTATGATATGTGATTAGCGCTTTATCAGAAACTACCCCCGTTTCTTGAATTAGCCTTTGGTTTTGCCAATTTGCGCCAGTGTGCATTACCATGGACCAATGGTGTGCACGCTCAATTGAGGGTCCTCATTGCTCCGCGCTTATCACAAATTGCAACTGTCATGAGGATTCCTTCTGATAACTTGATCTTTCTAAGACTTGAATCTTTTGGCATAACTTGAAAGAGTTTATGAAAACTTAGAGAGTGTTTCGGATCCAATTCGGATCACTAAGGGACTTAGTCCCGTAAAAGAATTGGCAACTCCACTGGGGATAACAATCTTGTTATTCCTAGTTTGGGTTGTCCAGTGTCCATTAGGGATCAGTTCTTGGTTTTCTCGTTGTGTCAGTATTGCTTGCTCCTGTAGGAACTTATACCTCAAGTCTGATCTTTTTGATCAAGCCTTGTTTTTTATTTTTCTTGTAAAACTTAGTATACGCACCTTTGTCTATTTATAGAAGCGTACACATGCTTTCTTCTGTGAACTAAAACTGTGTATATGCAATTTTCTTTTGTCAAAAGAGTGTGTACACACACCTGTGCTGGGACATAGTCACGTATACCATTTTTTGCATGCTTTTTTCAAATATTTCTGCCCAGAGAGATTTGCTTCTTGGCATGTTTGGTTTTTGAGTTGTCAGTTTCTGTCTTTTGAATTTAATTATTCAGTGTTGAAAATGAAACAAGATGATGGAGCTTAGTGAAAACAAGTCGCCTTCACTTAGTGGGCCCACAGGCTATTTTTAGCGCAAAGTCTATTTTTAGACTATGTCTATTTTTAGACATATGGATCATGGTCTATGAGTTGCAGGATGCTATTTATGGATGATTGGTCATGTTGGTAAAAATAGATGGGACCTCTATTTTTAGACATATGGGTGGAGTCTATTTTTGGACTGCCAGTCTAAAAATAGAACAGTCGAATATTATTAACTCTTAATAATATTTGGACTATACACATTATTTTATCCTCTTGCAGCACTTCAGTTCGAGCTACGGATGTGGCACATGCAACTGCCAGAAGGAAATACGCTTTTCCTACGGGTTAGTTGAGCTATTGCATGACTGACTTCAGTTAGAAGTCAAGTGATTGAGTTTGGTGGAGTTGATTGAGGAGTTGATGGAGTTGTGTTTAGTTTGACTTAGTTGAACTAGTTGTATTTAGTCTAACTGCCAAATACACTAGTGATGAGTGGTGTGAATTAATTATTAATTAATTCACTAATTATAACTCATAAATCAACTAAAGAATACATCAGTTAACTCAGTGCATGGATAGTTCAATGGAGACAAGTGTTAGAAGTGGGTGAAAGGGTGAGACTACTATCAGTTGTGACTATAGTTGTGCATGAGATTTGCACAATCATTGATTGAGATTGCCAATGAGGATTGTGCAGTACAAGCTAAGGGAAAATGAGCTTGGATCAGATCTATTCTCAACAGGTATTGCATAGTGGAGGCAGGCAAACAGCGGAGGAGATTTGAACCTGTGATTTGATTCAGATCTGAGCTAGTTCGTGTGTAACAGGTGGAGAGAGTACTGAGTGCTTGTGAGGAGTATTGTACTATGTATTGTTACATGTTCTCTATCATCATAATATACAGATAGTTGGGGGTTTTCGGCTGTATGCTTTCCCCGTTACATACTGTGTTGATATGTGTGATTGATGTTTCAATGTGCGCATGCGATTGTTTCATTAATTCCGCAAATTGATGATCAACGTAGAGGAGGTTATGTATTATGCATGCATTCCGCAAATAGTGTGTAATCAGGATAATCTCTGTGAATAAGTGTCATATTATTCAAAATTTCTACATTCAGTGAGCTTACTTTTTTGAATTCTCGCCTGCTTTCAAAAGTTTTTGGCCTAGGTTTTCTTTTGAGTGAGTTTTATGGTTTGTGTTTGAATGCATAAGGATTCTTATTGAGGTTATTGATTTTTCTGGTCTTTTGGAATAGTATATTGTTTTTTATCTTTGTGTCAAACTTGCTTATTGGTCTACTCACTTTTCTTTCCGTCATTTTGTGGCCTTACATCTTTTATTGCTTTTTGAAAGTTTATTTTTGATGAATTTGAAAGTGTTTCTTTCCTGACTTCTTGGTCAGTTTCTCAAAGCTCTTTTGTTGCTTTTGGATCATTTAGTGCAAGTTGAAACCCTTTTTTGTTCAAGTTTTCATTCGTGTTGAATTGGTAACTAACAAAGTTTCCTTGTGCTTTGCTTATGGTCTTTGAGTCTTTAGTAGCATTTTGAGTGCTTTTGAAAAGTTGCTTTTATTGTTTCTTGAAAAAGAAATGTCTTAAAAAATATGTTTTTTCTTTCTTTTGCCAAGTTTGTTTTTTGGTTTCTTTTGGTTTTTGAGAGTGATTTGTGATATTTTTTATTAGTCCTTCTTGTTTGGGGACAATTTTGTATTCAAAATTCATGTTCTTTTCGAACGCTTAAGTGGGCTTATTAAAAGTTACAAACAATTTCTTTCAGTTCTTTTTAGAGTAATCTAGAATTTTGCATTATCATGTACATCTTGCATTAGTATAGTTTTTCATTATTAAAGCATCAATAGTCTTTTTAGTTTTTGTGAGTGTGAAGTCTGCTATAAGAAAACAAAAGGAAAAAGTTTTTTTCTTTATAGAAGCTTCTTAGAACCCAAGTAGAAGTTGCTTTCATCGAAGAACAAACAAGTGCATTTCATATAAGTTAGTTTTTCATTAATTTCTTTTGCGTCATACAAACACCATCGGTTTCATTTCCATATTGTCTCTTTGAATTAAAATAACAACCACTTAAAATCAAGCGCTTAATAAAATAAACTAGAACTTTTTGTATTGTCATCAGAATACACCAACAAGTTTTAGGTTTATTTAGGGCCTTGGATTAGGCAAGAGGAGAGCAAACTCTCCAAGGCCACTCTAAATTGTAAAACATAGAAGTATAATTAAAGAGTGAAATCCAATAGCATTAGGGAGACCAGGAAAGCTCCATGATTGGGAGTTAATCACGAGGGTTTGTGAAGATAAGGATGAGAGATACCCCCTCTCTTACTTGTCGGATCTTACCTCACGACTGTTCCGCCCAGCTTCTGATATGATTTGGTGTCTTTAGTTGCCTATCCTAGGGATCTATAGAGGTGGTTGCGGAGGGGGATCCCGTGGCACCTGAGGTTGACGTTGCATCACGTTCAACAGTACTTCTGGAGGGAACCCTTGCGAAGCTTGGGGGTTTGCACTGGGAAAAGTTGTTGTTTGGAGGTCAGGGTAACTATCTCTGATACCTTCACTAGTAGACCTGGGGTGTAATTACCCCAGTTTATTTTCAGAAGGCCCTTATTATTTAACTTTCTTGTATTTTGGTGTCCGGTCCTAATCACCGAGAGCAGAAATACTTGGAAGTTGTTTGATTGTTGATTTCTTTAGGGACATTTTTAGTGTGTGTTCTATGCTCCAAGTCAACCTAGCTTTCAATTTTCTTGAGTCTTTAAGTAGATCCTATAAAAATAATTCAAAGTGGTTGATCAACCATCTCGACGGTCCCGAAGACTTCGTGGTCTTTCACCTGCGAGTCTAGAGCTTTCTCCTAGAAGGCATAGGAGCGATTCTGCTAGCGGCTTTCAACTAGTGGTAGCAGGCGCATCGAAGATTCATCCTCCACTTGGGGGCATTATTTTACAAGATAGACCTAGTACTACTACAGATTTAGAGAGGAACACACCAGTTCTTTCTTGAGTACACTTCCAGTCGGAGGATAGTATTGAAGAAAAAGAGCTTTCAGAGTTGATTGCAGGTCCAAATTCTCCTCTCCCTCCTAATCATCTAGACATATTGCTATACATTGGAACTCCGACTCACAGGTCTTCGAGCCCAGGTCCACGCACATCAATCCCTTCGATGAACACTATTGGAAGCATGGCATCCACCACGAGTGTTGTGAGCATGCAAACTCCCATATCTGTGCAAGGGGGAGGAACTATTTCCATCCCTTCTACATCCTTATTTGGGTCTGCTGCTAGCACATCCTTATTTGGGTCTACTTGCATTCCATTGACGAGTGGAATTTCCCAAGCTATTGCATCCAGTTTTGGATTTTTCTCTTTTGGAATTCCCTCTCAAGGTATTCTTTCAGTTCCACTGAGTGTACCATCAACCGCCTCCACGTCCATGATGAGTGGATTGGCTTCTTTTCAGGGTTTCCCATTTCAAAGTGGTCATATACCACATTCCAATATGACATTAGGGTCTATGCCTTTTCCTTTCACAAGTCAAGGCAACAATCCCTTTCAGAGTTGGACAAACCGGGATAGGAGTTGGGAATATGTTTTTCGACTAACAAGGGAATGTTTCATACTCCTCGTTCAATTCATTTCAAATTTTCCCACCCTTATCTAACACTTGGAACCCTTACCAGGGGATGTCAACTCCTTACAATACATCGTTAGGGGGAAACTTTATTGGCTATGGAGGATTTCCAGCGGGAGTTGGTCAAACTCCGCATTTTGCTGGACCAAAAGGGTCACCTTTTGGTCCAGTAGGTTCTACCAATCACTTCAGGCAACCTAGTGCCTTTCAAAACCCATGTCATTCTTTTCAGAATTTTGGGAACCCCACCCCATCTGGGTGGAATCCCCAAGGCCCTCCGCGACTTCCATTTCTAGCCACACTTAATCTGCTAGATTTGACTAAGATGACAAATGATCCAATTAGATACAATCCAGCTTGGCCTCCGGTCCCATACAAACTTCCATCAGATATTCCAAAATTCGAAGGGAAGAGTGGTGAAGACCCAGGCAACCATGTAACCACGTTCCATTTATGGTGCTCATCCAACTCCCTGATCGATGATTCGATCAAGTTGAGGTTATTTCAGCACACCTTAATAGGGAATGCAACTAAGTGGTATATAGAGTTACTAGGGGGCACCATTACTTCTTTCGTTGATTTGGCTAACATTTTCTTAAACCATTTTTAGTTTCCTGTCCGTTACAAAGCTGAAACTGAACTTTTGGCCAATTTTCATCAAGACACGGCTACTCATGTCTTAGATCATATCGAGGAATGGAGACGGAGAAAAAAGCTCATCAAAGCCAAAATTCCACCTGAATTCCATCTCAAATGGTTTTTAAAATCATTAAAACTTAAGATCTCGAAGGATGTTTCCATGTTCGACGTCTATTCCAAAGAGCAGGCTATCTTTTGCACCTAACAGCTAGAACTGATATATTCTCAATCTGGGACTCTTCAGAAAATCTTGCCTGATGCTCCTAGATCCATAGTTGTTGTAGCCAAACCAAATCCAAGCCCTCATGCTGATGGTATAGTTGGATCGATTGATGCAAATATGGTGAACCTCTTGAACCAATTGTAGGAGTTGACTTTACAAACTACTTCTTCCAATCAGGCTGCACCTTCTACTACTTCACCTTCCCAATATCCTTCCATAAATGTTGTCCAGGCCTCAAAACCTAAAGGAAATCAACAATCCGATGGGAAGAAGAAGGGACGAGGTAAAAAGAAGAATCAGGAAGGGAGGGGTAATGCAAACAAGCCCAACAATGGTGCCGACAAGGGTAGAAAAGAGTCTAAGAAGAAAGTCAAATTTCCATGCAAGTTGTGCAGTGGAGATCATTTGACTCATCTCTGCCCAAAAATTCAAGATACTCTGTGGTTGCTAGTGCAACAAGGGTCTTCTAACTCCTAGGTTGTCATAACTAACCCTTCCCCCAAGGGCGGCAGTTGCTTGCTAGCATAAACTCAAACTCTGGTACCTCTGCAGGGGGCAACCAGGAGGGGGACAATTGCTCAAATGTTTTCATGATGAGTTCTCATGTCAATGTGGCTACACTGTCACGTGATTATGGTGAAGCAGAAACATCCAAGGATAAATTTGCTCCCAAAACTATGGACCCACTTCATATTGAGAAACCCTCTATCGATTCTATACCTTGAATAGAAAAAGGTTTCGCCAAGCGTACGACTATCAACCCTAATGCTAGGGCAGCCCAGAACTACTCAATTCTAGAAGATCTAGCTCAGAGTCCTTGCACTATGTCTACTTTATAGGTACTCCAGTCGTGTCCAGCTCAACGAAGTGCTTTTCTTTTTAGCAATCGAGGTAGTAGATCCAAAAAATTCTTTATTGCTCACTTTTGATATGCTCAATGTCCAAAAGGGACTTCCTCATCATATGGCTTTTCAAATAAAGTCTACTTATCAGAAAACTAATATTTTTCGAACAATTATAGATGAGGGAGCTTCCACATGTGTAATGTCTATGTCATGTTGGAAGGCCATTGGATCGCCTTCGGCTGTTCCTTCACCCACTCTCTTGATAGCATTTGATAGACATTCTCATAGGCCACACGGGATTATCCCAACCTTTCCTATATGTGTTGGAGGAAAGGTCGTTAATATCTAAGTAGAAATCGTTGATGCCAACTTGGATTACAATCTCCTCTTAGGGAGGAGTTGGATTTATGAAATGAATGCCATAGTGTCATCTTTATTCCGCATCCTCTGTTTTCCTCATGAGGGGAGAATTGTTAAAGCTGATAAATTGGATTATTCTCCAGGTGATCCTTGGGAAACTTCGGATTCTACAGTTCCATTAGTCAATAACCCTTGCCAACCTATCAAGAATTTAGGAGTTGGGATATACTCTTCATTGATGGGTATATTTGATCTTCCCACCCCTATAGCTAGAATCAATTCCATTTCATCCTCCAAGGAGACTTCACAGGAAGAGTTCTTTCGAATTCATTATTTTTCAGACCCTTGGACCTTACCTTCGCCTAAAACCTCATTAGATGAAGGATAGGTTGGTGGAATGGCATTTCCTATGTCAGCAGTAGAGCTTAGATATCAATCTATCGTTAACTCTCCAGACGACCACCCTACTCCTTTTTCAGAGGAGGAGTTAGATGGAGATGTGGCTTTAGCTTGGACCCTTAACTCTACTTCTACTATGGATTACTTAGATACGGTTTTACCATCTGAGGAAGAAATCTCAGCAGCCACGACGGGTGTAGATCGACCATGGGAAGATTTACATCATCATTCGTATTTTCTTCCTCCATTGCAGGAAGTCAAATCCAGGTTCTCCAATCTACTTACTAGCGATGTTTGTGTGGTTTCAAACCATTTGGCTCCAGCGCACATACATGTCGAAGGTAATATGTCAGTTATTTCAAAAATCGTACCAATAAACATCTCTAGGAACCCTAATGTGATAGAAAATGTCTTTATCGGAGCTGAGTGTTCCCCTGAAGAGATTCATATTTATACTGACCTCTTCAAGGAGTTTCAGGATGTATTCGCTTGGTCTTATGAAGAAATGCCTGGTATTGATCCATCCATCATTCAACATGAGATCAAGACGTATGAAAACACTAATCTGATTCATTAGAAGCTTCAGCCAGTCAATATTAGGAAAGTAGCAGCTGTTAAAGTTGAACTAGGAAAGTTGCTCAAAGTGGGTTTCATATACCCCATTCATCTAACAGACTGCGTTTCTAATCTGTCCCAATTGATAAAAAACAAGGAACGATCTGAGTGTGCATTGACTTTAGGGATTTGAACAAAGCTTGTCCAAAAGACAATTACCCACACCGTTTATTGATCAGATAGTTGATGAATGTGTGGGTAATGATATTTTCTCATTCATGGACAGATTCTCCGATTATAATCAAATATCTATTCATCCAAAATACCAACATAAGACAACTTTCATTTGTTCTTGGGGTACCTTTGCATACAAAAAGACACCTTTTGGTCTTAAAAATGCTAGAGCTATGTTTTAGCGGGCCATGTCTTACACTTTCCACGACATCAAGCATGTCAGAGAAGCATACTTGGATGATTTAGCTGCTCGTTCTCAAAAGATAATTGATCATCCTAGTCACCTTCAGTTAGTTTTTGAGAGATGTTGATTCTACAAGATCCTATTGAATTCGAACAAGTGCGTTATCATGATTACATCTGGTCGGTTGTTAGGGTTCATCATATCAACTGAAGGGATTCAAGTTGATCCCTTCAAGGTTGCGGCAATAATTCAGTTACCTCCCCTGTCTTCAATTCGACAACTTCAAAGTCTCCAAGGAAAGGAAAATTTCTTGATATGGTTTATAGAAAACTATGTTGAGATAACTAAAGGGTTTATGCGTTTTTTGAGGAAAGGATTTCCATTTTTATGGGACGACTTTGTGCAACAATATTTTGATGCCTTGAAGCAGGGGTTAATCTCTACTCCACTTTTGAGTCCACTGGATTATGGTAGAGATTTCCTTTTATATATTGTAGCAACAGAATCAACCATAGGTATGGTTCTGGTTAACGAAGATGATGCTCTCATGAAGCATGTGATTTACTACCTGAGTCAAGGCTTGGTAGGCCCTAAACTACGCTATTCTCTAGTTGAGAAATTGGCCTTGACAGCTATGCATGATGTCCAATGGCTTTGTCATTATATTCTTCTATACAAAAAGTTTGTCTTAGTGGTAGTCAATCCTTTCCAATTTGTCCTGAGTAGGCGAGTGATTGGGGACAAGTACAATCAAAGGATTGTTATTTTACAAGAATTCGGTCTCAAGTTCTTGTCAGTCAAGTCTAAGAAGTCATTGGTTTTTGTAGAATTAATTTCCGAGTTGCCTTGTGAGGAAGATATTGTTTATGAGGAAGGTTTCCCATATGAACATCTATTCCTCATCTCTTCACAATATCCTTGGTATGGAGATATCATCATCTATCTCTAGACTTCGAAGTTCCCTCCTGCTTCCTCCAAGGATGAACATCGAAAATTGCAGCACCTTGCTATGAACTATGTCATCATTGGTGGTACATTATATCACCGAGGAGTTGATTCAATCCTTAGGCATTGTTTAAATTTAGAGGAAGTAGAGTCTGTGCTCAATGATTGCCACAATAGAGCTTATGGTGGTCATCTTTCAGGGCTTGATACAACCCAGAAAATCTTGCATGCCAACTACTTTTGGCCTTCTCTTTTCAAGGATTGTATTGAAGTGGTCAAACATTGCTACCCTTGTCAAATCTATACTCGTGCATCCATCTCCTCTTTTTCCTGTTGTCACTATCGGTCCTTTTACAAAGTGGGGTATTGACTTTGCTACTTGTAATTTTCCTTCAACAACAAATCACAAGTACATTATAGTGGTCATAGACTACTTTACAAAGTGGGCTGAGGCAATGCCTACTTATAAAAACGATAGTGAAACAACAATGTTGTTCCTCTTCAATCAGACTATTTCACATTTTGGTATCCCGAGAGAGATTGTCACTGATCATGGCAGTCATTTCCAGAACCAACTGATGATCGAATTGGCTCTTAAATTGGGCTTCCGGCAGGAGCATTCGTCTCTGTATTATCCTCAGGCCAATGGGCAAGTCGAGGCCATGAATAAGTCCCTCAAGATGATCCTGCAAAGGAAAATTGACAAAAATCGCTCCAATTGGCACATCATGTTGTACCTGTCTCTCTGGGCATACTGAACCTTGGTAAAGACTGCCATTGGTTTTACACCTTTTCAGTTAGTTTACGAGCTGGAATCTATTTTTTCTATTGAATGCGAAATTCCATTCCTTAAGCTAGTTGTTGAGCTTCTTCCAGAGACCTCTAGACTCGAAGAGTGCCTCGTTCATTTGGAACATCTCGATGAGTAGCATTGAGATGCCACCATAATAAACGAGGCCCATAAGAAAAGGGTTAAAACTTAGTATGATAAAGCTATCCATCCTCGAGTCTTTTTTGAAGACAACCTTGTCTTGGTCTACGACCAAGGTAAAGACGCCTTGGGGGCAATAAAATTCAAGTCTATGTGGTATGGTCCCTTTATAGTGAAACAATTTTTAGGAAAAGGGGCTTAGGAATTAGTCGATTTTGAAGGGAACAAGTTGGCGGAGCCTCGAAATGGACTCTACCTCAAGAATTACTTTGCTTAGGTTACCGCCGAGCAATGGCTTCTTTGTATATTTTGTATTTTTTTACATATTTTATTGGGAGTTTTTGTGATATCGACACTTTTTGGATCTTCTTTGGCAGGTTTTGATGGATGCCTTGGTCTATTTCAGATTCGCTGATGGTGCTAGTCGGCACACTCAGAATCTCGCTTCCATAGCTTGGGTGATTTATTATCCATGTAGTTAGTTGATGGTGTCAAGGGGAGTAGGTATTGGTTCTGCTTCAAATAATATTGTCGAATATACTCCCATTATTAATTTACTATCTAAAGCTATTTCATATGGAATTGATTCGTTGGTAGTGTATCTTGACTCACAACTAGTAGTGTCACAATTAAATAACATTTATCAGGTTTGGGATCCTTATTTATATCACCAATTTTTGAGAGTGAGGGTGTTGAAAAGATCATTTGTTTATATTACTTATTTGCACATTCCATGATTTGAAAATCCATTAGCGGATTCTATCACTAATCAAGCATTAGATTGGCATATCAATCATTCATCAGGTTAAAAACAAACATCAAAAATTTGTAACTGTATATATATATCATAAAACTTCCCATGTGTACATAAAGTGTTCAAAAATAATATACAAAATCGGGACTAAATGCCCATAATCATGTCCAGTCCATCTATCAACCCAGCTAAGGATGAGTGGCTAAGTAGGTCACTACTGTGTTGGCCACATGCCGAAGTATGTGAACCTAGTTTCGTGGTACTCCAACCATGCGGCGCTGCATCTCCTCAGGTAGGTCTTCTATGGCCACCATCGGTACCTAGTGAGTCAATCTCACCAAGTTTCTTTGGACTGCATATAAGACCCTCTCTGTCTCTACAGCCGCCTCTTCGGTACCTCTTCCGCGACACCTATGTCGTAGAAATTTGTCTGGTCTTACGGACCCACATCTGTAACATGATCATTATGTAAGTATTTTAATCCCATCAAAAATATTTCTAAGTTCATTTTCATGTTTAAAGATCATAAAAAAATCTTAAAATTTGATAAAAACTTAAATAATTGTTACCTATCTCTCCCCATGCTATGTTTGGTGGCAACACCAAGTTTGGATCTCCTCTTAAATCCATGCCAGCATAGGGATAGTCATCCACAGTGATGATTTGTTTTTCCCACCACGGGAAGAACTCATCATCGAAAGCAGTCCTCAACACATCCCCACCTCCAAAGCATTTCATCAGATCGGCCCACATACCCATTCGAGGATCTCAGGGGCAATTGATAGAGACTGGTACTCTAGGACGCAACCCAGGAACCTTCTTGAAGGAGCATAAAATGGTCCCATATCCGAAATTTTTGGTCTTCCCTTTCTGAATGGAGGACAATTGGATCTTCATATTGGTAAAAAGAGGTGTACACCAGTCAAAAACGGTGGTGAGGCACTCCATGACCAAGCTCATGGTTACTCATGAAGCTTGGTGCAATGTGGTTGATATGTTTATCCTGGTTATGGTGAAAAATGGAATCCTCAGGGATAAGCTCTCCACATGTTTTGTTGGAATATGACTTCCAATTTTTTCCGGATGCCCAGGATAGTAAATGTGTACATTCTTCCACTGAGAGACTACCTCGTGTTCGACCAATCAAATGTACAACTTCTCCTCTCTAGGAGTGACCAGTGATAAAGTAAATATCCTCCACCTCTATTCGCAAAGGCATTTGATCAATCATAAATGCATCATCTTCAATACTCCAATAGTGGATTAGAATTTCAAGAAAATGGGTGTTGGCCTTCATGTTGGGCACTTTGAAAATTTTCAACAAGCCACATCCCCTCAATGCATATAATGCTTGCTGATCATTCATAACTTCATTATCAACGGTGGTATGTTCCCTCTCTCTCCATGTGATTGTCATCTTGAAAAAAAATTGAGTTTCAACCATTAGATTTTTGTACTTAAATTTCAAACCGTGTATACGTGGGTCCCTTTCACACATAGTCGCATGTAGGGCCTTCGTATACATGGGTGCATAACATCCAACCCGCATATACACCGAGTTGAGATTTTTAACATAAATTCCTACAGTCAAACCTTAATAAAAATTTCTAAAAGAAATCACAAAGTAATGCAAGCTTAAATTAAGGGTTACTTGTTGATTTTGATCCAATTTGAACGGTCCAATTCTTTGGGGGGCAAGTTTGCTCTTTTTTCTCCACAACTTTTGCTCTCAACACAAATGGTACAAATGGTGAGTCAAAAGGTCATTTTATAGCTTTGAAAATGTCAAATTTTTTCAAAACTTGATTTTTTTTGTCTCATGAATCTTTTAACTTGTGAGCTTGGATTGTCGGGAATAGGTTTTTTTTCAGGACATTTTGGACGCTTCTTCGAGATTTCATATCAGTTCCATGACTGCTAACTCGTCATGGCAGGTATCATTTACTCACTGGCATATAGGTTAGGGAAACGATTTTTTTGTTGCATCTTGCATACTAGCCTCCATTTGTCAATACACTAGCCATAGGGTTGATCCCATTGTGTTATGGTTAGTAAACCATGTTCACTCGCCGATTTTTAAATCATAACATGATGGTAGGGCCATCCTTTACATGGGCATTGCAGTTAGCACCTCATAGACATTTGTTGCCCATGCTGATATATTGAGTAGGCTCAGGAGTCCTCTTTAGTCCTGCCATGACTTGTGCATTGAAGACTCATTCCACTTTGATTCTTCGCTTCATTCTAGCCTTATACCCTAGAGGCTCCTTTGTGTTGAGTTGTACTGCTGCATTGCATTTTAACTATTTGCACCTTTTGGCCTTGAGTTGGCTTCACTTGGACTCATGTTTAAGCCACTTATTTGACCATGTCTTATGCAAACATAAACTTGCAATCACTTAGCGTTTGCAACTTGACACACCCTTTGATCCATGGAAGGAACATCCCTTTTAGTGTCCTTGACCAGTTTTGCCTCCCTGCATTGAGCATAGGATTGTTCCCATCCCAGGAACTAGATCATCTATTTCACTGACACTCGTTCTTTCCACTGTACTATAGCATTCTTTTATTCTTTTTCCAGCTTAAAGAAAAAGACAAAAAAATTATATATTAAAAAAAAGAGCGGGAACAGGACAACATTTCCATATCTTGTTGGCAGCTAGAGTCAGTTATGTCGCCCTTGAACAAAGCACTCAAAAGAAAGTCTCTCTTCCATTTTGGGTGGGATTTAGTTTGACTTAGGTATGCCTTAACCTTGTTATTGAGTTAGTTCTCCTCCAATTGGTTATATATTCCAATCATATGGAGAATTCGTTCATGCCTCCTGCATGACGAAATTATACAGAGTTATCATATGCTACCACATAGTCATCATTGAGTCGTGCTTTTGTTCAAGGGAAGTAAGCCTGAGTTGGCCTCTCTACGGTGTCTCTTGACCTATTTTCCAGTCGGCCATCCCTGGTTGTCAGTGTCTTGTTTGTCATCACATTAGTTATGTTGGTCCTTTGCTTGTGTCGGTTTGAGAAGGTCTCCATTGACTTCTTGCTTCCGGGTCTTGTCCTTATCGAAAATGACATATTGCTCTGAGGGCAGGCCTAGAGCCACACCCCATCCCTATTTTCATTGTTGATAGGTCACCTTGTGCTCAACATCGATTAGTATCATGGGTCTTTGACTAAGTGGTTTCCCTTGTGTTCGACATCAGCTTTCATTATCACACATTGGGATTCGTGCAATGCCTTGGTTTCTATTTGACCCTATTGGTGGATTCCTCACCTCTGTGTCAGCTTTCATCATTGGTTGGTTAAGAGGGTTTCTTTCGTGCACTAGCTACATCTTATGTATGCTGGAAACATGCTTCGGTTGGGTTACTACATTTTTTTTTCGTCTGATTCCTTCCACATTATTGACCTACAGGTTACACTTGCACTATATTGATGAAGCATGTCTTAATGCCTTCCTTCTAGCTGATCTTTTCCTATCGACTATGACTCATTGCTCTAGGGAAAATATCTAGAGTCCATTTGGCAGTACCTTGGGGTTTACAGTCATTAGTGGCAAATCTTTTACTATCGACAATGGGAAACCATCATTTTCCCCTGATTGATAGATTCTTCTAGGTGTTCGACCTCAGCTCATTCATTCACACTTGTTAGATTATACTAGGTACTTTGACTCTCATTATCATTATCAGTGAGTAGTCTCATGTTTGTTAACAGTATACATCAATGACCGATAATCAAATGATTTCTCACATGGTCAACTTCAGATCATTTATTCCCATTGTGTAGAAATGTACCATGGTGGTCGGTGAAGACCTTGGGTTGCATCAACATTCTATGGTTCACTTGTCAGTTACTCTTGCTGCTGCTAGTTGACACCATCCACACTATATGTCGCAGTCCCTCATAGTGGCATCTTATATGCTGGCATCCGAGTTGCGATGTAGTATCATCTTATTCCATCATGTTCATTTGGTACTATTGCGATCAACTTTTGACATCAGTGATCTGCTTCATCCTTCAGCTTCATTGATTATATTGTTATATATGTGGTGTTCAGACATGTACTTGTTTAATCACGATCAGATGATCCATTGTGTACTTTCAGTCTTTTATACTTGTATACATAGTGGATCCACTTGTACTTGATATACAGGCATGATTTACTTTCTCTGAGCATGGGTATGCCCGCCTCAGATAGTTTTTTATTTCTGATGGCTTGGCAGGCTTAAATCTGGTGAAGTCCTTCTTAGTTTTCGACAAGTTTCATTTCCATATAATTAATACATTTTGGCCGTCATGTACCCCTTCTGACCTCATATATTAGGGGGCATCTGTTATAGCTCCAAATATCACCCTTGGTATTTGTGATGCTTGGTTTATGGCCTAGGGCAACCCCTCCTTCCAGACTTGGTCCAAATATTTTAAAAACAATGTTTTACTCCCTGTACGCTACTTTTCCCTGTGATACAAGTGTGTAAACACGGGTTAGTCAATACCCAACCCACGTATATGTGTTAAAACACTTAAAAAAAATAAATTTCCTTTACTATGGGCGGAGTTCATGGGTTTTACTTGTTGATTACCTCCTAGTGTCCGTGGCCCAACTATTCAAAACTATTTCCCCAACTAAAAAAACTAATTGGGAGAAGTATAAAAATACTTCTATGGGAAGGCCTTAAGGAGGAGAGAAGAGATAGAATTACTATACTAAGATTGTCCCCTGATCAATTCTCAAGTATCCTTGTGCTTCAAGCATTTCCCCAAGTTTAGGAAACCCTTGTTTCCTTGAGTGTTGATATTCTCCCACTTGCTTGAGATATCATGGTATTGGTTATGGAAGGAGGATGTTGAAGACTAGGACTGGATGGACCTGGAGGATGGTTCCTCTTGGAGCTAGAAGAGGAAGACTTAGGTGAACAATTTCCATGTTTATTATATTTTTTTACAAATAAAAAGAAACATTATCCTGTTCCTGAGATCGACTTTGTCTATGCATCAGATATTGTTGTTATAATTCATGTATGAATGATTATTTTGATGTATAACTAACCACTTACTTATATGACATAAAGTTGATTTCATTAAAATTCTTTATCTATATGTTGCTATGTGTATTCAAATTAGTTGATTTTCATATTCGAAGATTATCAGGAGTTGCAGAGGGTTTGAACCCTTGCTAGAACTACCCAAACAAAGGACATTCGGGTATGTTCATCCTTGCATAGTTTGATTATTTAAGCATGTTTCTTCAGTTGTATGCATGTTTCTTAGTGTATATTACTCTTTCTCTATTGGGTTTCTGACCCAAAGCCCTAGGGGACTTATTCTCGTAACACATGGAAAGAGCTTGGAAAAGTTCATCACCTTCTTGCGTTGGCTCCTTAGGATGACTAAAGAGACACTCCGTAGCTAATTCAACACTATTTATTTCAACAAGCCTCAATGCTTCCTCTGCCCTGGATAGTGGAAATCCCATTTCAACCATCATAGAAATGGGAGCCTCATCAGGTGGATGACGTCTAAATCATTTACATGTGCTTCCACGAATACTATTTCTTCTTCCTTTAACATCACCTATGGCAGTGTATACATGGGTAATAATGGAAACAACAAAGGTAATCAAATATGGACTACATCGACAAAACACTGGATTGCTCCAGATAGGTAGAACAACATTAAGAACTTGAGCTTGTAGAATGCGGACAAAAACCTTTGGATCCTTTGGAACAATGACAAAGCCTCCAATAAATGGTTGCACTAACTATGATGCAGAGGGCACAATTAACAACAAAGAAGAATGCAAAAGGTACTCCAAAAGCCTGCAATAGCTTTGTAATGCCTCTAACAACCAAGGTACATGCTCTAAGTTGTCATTTTTTGTTTCCATTCCTTGATGTGACATAAATGGTAATGTCCATAGAAAATGACTTGTTGCTTCAAAAGTTGTCAAAAGACTTTTAATTGTACCATGAGCATAGAAAGAATTCACCACTATTGTATTGCACATTCGCTTATGGTTGTCATATATAACTACTATCATGTTTGATTTCAAGCCTCTGTGGAAGTTTTCTGTAGCTTCATGTTCCGGATTTTCCACAGTTTCAACTTCATTCTGCCGACGTTTCAAACCCCAAAGGGGGTCCATCATCAGGACAAATCAGACAAATCTTTCTGATTTGTCCTGATGATGGACCCCCTTTGGGGTTTGAAACGTCGGCCGAATGAAGTTGAAACTGTGGACAATCCGGAACATCAAGCTACAAACTACTATCATGTCATTCACAACTTTCCTAGGGTAGTGACACTTTGAAGAAAGTGATGACTCAAACTCAGATGAGCTACAGTTCTCATCCACATCATGACTGTCATGAATTTTTTTTACAAGGGTAACCACCAAACTTCAAGCTTCAAGTGTGCTATGGTGCTATCTAGGCCTCCTAAATCCCTCAAGGAAGTTACAGCAGGAATTTGTCGATGACCTCTTTGCTAAGAACAAGGGTGAGTGGTAGTCCCTTTATGCCATATGTGGAGAGCAATGGGATGAGGTGGTTTTATGATATCTGATGTTGATGGCCTCTGTTTCAATAATCTGTCATTGTCCATGCTAGTGACACCCTATATCCAGTCTCTTCATTAATTTGATGTTTGAGAGGTGGAGTTGTCAACCAAGTAGGCCTTGAAGGTCCTTGTAGGGCACATTGTCTATTAGTAACTACAGCTTGCATTATTGCGTGATGAGCCCCAGAAATGGGTAATTATAATGGCTCATTTTGCCTCTTATTTTGACTTAATCCACCATTCTCATTAGTTTATTGCATGTTTTTGAATATATTTAGGCTAATAGAATGAACTGGGTTAGTCATTTTGCCATGTAGTCTAATGGGTGCTTTATTCAGATTGTTTGGTCAATTTTGGACAAAGTCAAGGGATTTATGAGAAAATGGCAGCCAAAACTCAAGGAAAACAGGGAAGAGGATTTGTAGGGGGGTGTCTCCTTCATTTTTGACCCCTTTCCTAGAATCCTCCATCAGCAACTCGGAGCACAAAGGTCCACATTCCAAGGGGAAGCCGAGCAAGTAAAGAAGCACTGTTGTTTATCTCCAGTTCTAGGAAGCCGAGTTCCTTGATTTTAGGAGGACTGTTGGGAGACTCCATTTGTATAAATAAGGGAGCTTAGAGCCTTAGTAGGTTATCCAATCATTATTAGATTTTTTCACTTTTTTGCAGCATTGTTTTCAACTCATTTTTGAGTTCCTTTTTTAGAACAGTTTATGTAATGTCACTGTTATTTTTGGTAATGAAGATGAAACAGTTTTTGAGCTAGCACTAATCTCTTTTAGAGGGATGAAGCTCTTGGGTTAGGACCCACCCCAAGCTGCCCAGCACCTCCTGCTTTGTACTTATATGTTTTTTCTTTAGTTCATGAGTTAATTTCTGTTACATAGATTTATTTTACTTTGTTAGATTAGGTTGCTTTTGATGGTTTGCATAGATGTTTTTGTTTCAAGTTGCTCAAGTAGGTTACTGTAGTGATAGAATAAGATTCAAAAAGTCCAACAGTAGGCCTTGATATCCTTTCTCCCTTCCTGGGGCTATGATTTGAGGTCAAGGCACTACTGCTACCACCAAAAACACAGTTTTGCTCTTCCATGCAACTGCTAGTGTGATAACTTGGTTTCGAAAGATTGATATATTGGTTCAGATTGAGTTTCTTAGATCATTTCCTGTTCTTTTACCATGGATATCTCTACATGATTTTCTATTCAAAGGTTACTTTTTAGCATTTTCTGTTTGTAGGTCAGAAATTAGGTCAAGCTAGAGAAGTTTATGTTTTCATAGTATAGTTAGTTCTTTCTTTGATCAGTTTTTGTGAGTAGATGTGCAGATCTCTTGCAGGACACCTCAGCTCACCATACATCCATAAAAAATCTAGCACCAAATCACTTCTCATAGATCTCCCAAGTCATTCACAACATTTTTCCAATCTGCCCTAATTTCTGCGTTTTCTCCATAAGCTTCTCTTTTGCCATTTGAACAAATCCGACCATCATGTTCCTTCCTGACCTTCCTTAACGAGATCCAGACACCTCAACGCCTTCATCTAGCCTTCAGTTACCCGTTCCCATCATTTTTTTCACCTTCAAACCTCCAAAAATATCTCTCGGCCTCCTCTTGTAGATCCTCCTATCCAACTCCACCTTCCTTCGCCACCAAACCTTTGCACAATCACAACCAGATAAATCAAAAGCATAATAATTTCACATAAAAACACTCAAAACCACAAAAATATGTTTTCTTTTCATTTCTTTTCAGAATTAGCTTGAATAAATTAAATTTACCTCTTCAGTAGTCAATGGTACTCATTTCATCAGTTTTTATCTCTATTCTTGCAAAAGTAGAGTTAATAAGTAAATTAGGGTTTGCTAGGGTTTACTATGGTTTGCGTTACATTTCAGTTTTCCTTCTCTTTCTGCAAATAGAATAGCCTCTTTAGAGTTAGCTTTCTTTCATCACAGTTAAAAGCTTCTTTTGAGAATTCATAGAAGTTGGCTTAAGCTCCTAGCGAACTTGCGCCAATTGACCAAGTGACAGCCTGCAGTAAGAGCTAGTACTTGTGCATACATCACCATCGTTTCCAAGTTTGTTATGAGCTACCAGGTTGATAAAAGTAAAATAGAAAGCCCCAGGAGTTGTAGCATTATTGCTGCAATACTGGTGCTCACCACTTTTTGGCACCGTTGCCGAGGAAGCGTCAGAGTATTGTGTGATTATTTCTTTCTTCTATTTTCTACTACAACATTTTGCTAAGTAGTTTATTTCACCAAAAGTAGAGTAGTTGTTTCATTTCAATTATTCAATTTCAATTCTGCAAAAGTAGATTAGGCATTTCCTGCTTTCATTTCAATTCTACAATTTCAATTCTATAAAAGTAGATTAGGCATTTCTTGCTTTCATTTCAATTCTGTAATTAACATCTCAGCAAAAGTAGATTAGCCCTTTCAATTCTGCAATTTCCATTTTAGCAAAGTAGATTAGTCTTTTCCTGCTTTCATTTCAATTCTGCAATTTCCATTTCAGCAAGAGTAGATTAGTCATTTCCTCGTTTTCATTTCAATTCTGCAATTTCATTTTAGCAAGTTCATTTCAGTTAGTTGCAATTTGTTGTTCAAACCATTTCAGTTTTGCAGGTACAAGCACTAAAAAACAAAAATCACCCAAAAAGAGATTTCCTTTCATGCCTTGTAGGAACAGAGATAATTCAGGAAAATTCCTACCCAACACCCCCACCACATCACACAGTCACCCTTCTCTCTTCTTCGGTGGCAGTGATCCAGAAGAACCTATAGGTGAACCTCCAGAAATATACGAAGATCTTATAGCAGAAGAAGAGCAAGAAACCATTCCTCCTAAGACCATGGTTGAAAACAGAAACATTAGAGGAAACAGGGAAAGAGTAGAGGGTACATTTCCCATCTAAAAGACCAATGGGGACATTAAAATGAAAAACATAAGTCCTTCAACCTTACCTCACTTCCATGGGTTGACTATCGAAGATCCTGATACCTTCTTGTTTGAACTTGTTGTTATCTGTCGAACCTATGCCTATGCAGAATATGAGCAGAAGTTGAAACTATTTCCTTCTACCCTCAAGGATGCAGCATTGCGTTGGTTCATGGGGTTACCTAGCAACAACATCACAACTTGAGCTCAGATTCAACAACCCTTTAACAACAAATACCATGACTACTATAGGTCAAAGGATACCAAGGAAGAAATCTTCCGAATGACCATGGGAAGTGATGAATCCTTAGAAGACTATGAAGAGAGGTTTTAGCTCAGTTATAAAAGGATCAGGTGCACACTTGACCCCAAATCTCTAAATTTGGTCCTGCTTAGAGGGGTCCTGGAAGACCTTCTAGATACCCTCCATTTGCTGGTTAGGTGGGGACATCTACCAACTACCTTATGATGACATAAAGATTGTGTTTAGAAACCATTCTAGGGCAGCCAGAAAGAGAGGTAGGGGAAGTCAACCCTTAGCCAGTACATCCTCATCCAGTTCATCCCTTAGAGGTGAATTTGAAAATCTTCTGGAAGATTTCAAGAGCGAGATGAGGTAGACTCTTGCTATGCAAATGGATACCTTGCATATCAAAAGAAAGCAAGAGGAAGCAGAGAGGGCTTTGGCCGTCTTTTGTCCTAGGTGCACCAGAAGGCATCCTAGGAACGAAATTCCATTGAACTCTATATAAGTGTGTTCAGTCTATGAAGAAAACTATTCTACAAATCAGTGCCCTTCCTTGCCCGGAATTAAAGCTGCATACCAGGGGGTCGAAGGAGCCATTGAACCACTCTATTTCATGTACCAAAGGAGGCCACATGGGCCCAGAATTTACCAACAAGGAATACAAGGGACAACCTAGACATATTTCAACCCCAATCAAGCCACTTCCATGCCTTCTTGGGGTCCCCCTGCTCATCCTTCCTGGTCCACACCCCCTCCTTGTTCATATCCATCTCAATACCATGCTCAACCAGCTGCTCATTCATTTCACTCTTATGCTCAGCCACAACCTTAGTGGAATGCACCTCATCAGGGGTGGAGGCCCCAGTACACCTCTCCTCCCACTCTTTTTCCTCCACCACCTTCTAAACCACAACTATTGCCTCCTTCTCCACCAAGGCAACCCCAAATACCTACTCAACCGAACATGAACCCGAATAACAGACATACCTAGCAAGTATATAGTGGGGAAACATCATGCCCAACCTATGCTGTGGAGATTCAGGAGATTAGCCTGCGATCTAGGAAGGTTCTCTCTGAAAACCAACCCCCCCAAGGAGGATAAGGAAGAAAAAGAGGAAAGTGAACCAAAAGCCACTCCACCCTTCCCTAAGAGATTAACTGGAACAACACAGCCTACCCTAGAAGAAACTGAACTTCTGGGAAAATTGAAATAGTTATGTGTAAAGATACCACTTCTCCAAGCCATAAAAGATGTGCCTATGTACAACAAGATGATCAAGGAAAAGTGCTTCAGGCACCCAGGCAGGTGCAAGAGAGATGTTCCAACTATCAGTGTCATAGGACAACTGTCCAACCTAATATTGGGGTAGGTAATCTGTTCGAAATATCTGGACCCTGGAAGCCTTCTAGTTGATTTCCACATCAATGGCACCATAATCCCCCATACCCTGATTGATCTAGGGGATGTCATTAATGTGATGACTAGTGACACTATGCTCAAGCTTAACCTTCAGGGCTCCCTGAGAAAGACCACAACAGTACTCTAGTTAGCAGACTGCTCCATCATGACCCCTGAAGGGATTGTGGAAGATGTAATGGTCTCCATCAATCCTTGGGAGTACCCTATTGATTTCCTGGTTCTCCAACCAAAGGAAAAGCTCACTCGGTATCCTCTCATCCTGGGAAGACCCTGGTTGGCTACTGCAGATGCCTATATTAGTTGTCAAGCTGGGAACATGACAATCAAGAATGGTGATATGTCTAAGCAGCTAGTCCTTTATCCTCCTACCCAACTTTTGTTAGAACATGATTTACCTCTCTGGTTGGAGGAGGAGAATGAGGATGAAGTCTATTCAACACCACTGTGTGCAGTAGAAGCTACCATGGTGGGTGGGGGGGGGGCGCGCATAAACCGAGGATGATCTTATTGAAAACTTGACCCAGCATCCACCACCCAGTGTGTTGCCATTAGAAGAGCTGGTGGAAGAAACCCAAGCCAATCCTTTAGTTGATCTCTGTGTGGTAACCCAACCTCTGTCCGAGTAAAGAATGTGGAATTCAGCCTAGAAAGAATCTTGAAGATCAACTCATCCCTATCCACCTCTCAGGAGAAAGAACTGTGTAGCTTATTGAGAAACCACTTGGATGCTTTTTCTTGGAGCTATAACGAGATGAAGGGAGTGCACCCTTCAGTTTGTACTCATCACATTTACATTAAGGAAGGTTGTAAACCAGTCAAGCAACCTCAAAGGAGGATGAATCCAACCCTTAAGGACATTCTCAAAAAGAACTGCAAAAGTTACTGGATGCAGGATTCATCTACCCTATCTCTGACAGCGAATGGGTCACTCCTTTGGTGCTAGTGCCAAAGAAAAATGGGAAGTGGAAAATTTGTGTTGATGGTCTGGCAGGGAAGAAGTTCTTCTCCTTCCTAGATGGGTTCAGCAGGTACAACCAGATCTAAATCAACCCGGAAGACCAAAATAAGACCACTTTCACTTGTCCTTTGGGTACCTTTGCATACTGGGTCCTTCCTTTCGGATTGTGTAATGCTCCCGCCACTTTCCAGACAGCAGTATTGAGTATATTTGCTTAACTGGTTCATGATGCAGTGGAAATCTATATGGATGACTTTACCCCTTATGGTTCTACCATCCAAGAAGCTTGGTCTAACCTGGGAAACGTTTTGGACAAGTGTATTGAAATGAACTTGTCCCTCAGTCCTAAAAATGTGAATTCCTGATGACTGAAGGGACTGTGCTAGGTCATGCAATCTCTCAGCAAGGATTACAATTAGACCCCAACAAAATTTCCATCATCCAAAGGGTCCCACCTCCTCAAAAGGTAAGATATGTTCAAAGTTTTCTAAGTTTATCAGGGTATTATAGAAGATTCATTAAGGATTTGAGTAAGCTAGCCTCTCCATTGTTCGAGTATTTTGGGAAAAGATGCTGAGTTCATATGGACTGACAACTGTCAAGAGGCTCTATATACCTTGAAAAGTAAATTGGTGACTGCCCTAATTTTGAGAGTTCCAAACTAGGCCCTACCATTCCACATTCATACAGATGCCTCGAACAACGCAATAGGAGCAGCCTTAGGGAAAGTTGATGAGAAGCTACCTTATGCCATATATTTTGTAAGTAAAAACTTTTCAAAGGTAGAATTAAACTGCACTGTAACCGAAAAAGAACTCGTAGCTGTGGTCCATTTCCTAAATAAGTTCAGACACTACATCACCAGCTATCAAACATTCGTACACACTGATCATGCTGCAATTAGGTATTTAATGAACAAACTAGATGTAAATGCTTGTATTATTAGATGGTTGCTTTTATTGCAGCAATTTGATTTAACCATTGTTGATAAGTCGGGTAAGGAAAATGTTGTTGCTGATTTTTTGTCTAGAATAGATCTGCCTGCAGGTGAAGAAGGAATGGTGGATGATCAAATTCCAGATGAACGCCTATTTTCTATCTCAGTACTCTCTCCATGGCTTGCTGATATAGCAAATTACTTGGTTTCCACCAAGGAAAATTTTAAGGATGGAAAATTTTCTTGAAGTTTAGAAACATTGGCGAATCTCACTAATCCCTAATATGCAAACTATAAATTTTTCAATGATATATTTGTAAAATTATTCAAATTTATAATGATTTTAATTCATATAGCCAATATTAATGTTGGCGATTTTTAAGGTAAAATAATTTTATATTCTAAAATTGGGCGAATCATATATTTATAAAAATTGGAAATTGGCAAATCGTTTTGAAAAATCATGGAAAATTAGCCCACTGGGCGAACATTAGCCCCTAAAAATTTTCCATGGTTTCCACAACAGTCCCGCCACACCTGTCCCTCAAAAGAGAAGAGAAAGATCATGAGAAAAGTGCCCCTTCGTCACCTGGATTAGGGAAAATCTCTTCAAACTTGGCCCAGATTAGATTTTGAGGAATGTGTTAGGGAGGAGGAAGTTTTTTGACATTCTCCTAACCTGTCATGATGGGCCCTGTGGGGCTATTTTGCAGCAAAAGGACTGCCTTCAAAATCCTGTTAAGCAGGTTAACTATTGGCCCACTCTTCATCAAGATGTAAAGGAAGATATAATCAAACAATGTGACCGATGTTCAAAGGATGGGGAAACCTACTCCAAGGGATGAGATGCCCCTGCAACCTCAAGTGACTTTCAAGCCATTTGAGAAGTGGGGCATGGACTTTGTGGGTCCTGTTAACCCTCCTTCAAAGCATAAATCTTACATCATTGTGTGCACTGATTATCTGACAAAATGGGCAAAAACAAAGGTGGTCAGGGCAGCAACAGAAGAAAAAGTAGCTGAGTTTTTGAGAGAGAATATATTTTACAAGTTTGAATATCCAAGAGAATTAGTCACAGATCAAGGGATTTAGTTTACCTCCAATCTGATTGAAGACCTACTCACACATCACAAAATTAAGCACAAAACTTCCACCCCTTATCATCCTCAAGCAAATGGACAGGTGGAAGTCAGTAACAAAGCTTTGGAAGGGATTTTGACCAAGGTAGTGATCAACAGCAGAAAATATTGGGCAGATCAATTCGTTGAGGCCACTTGGGCCTATAACACCACTTGGAAGACCACCACAGGGTTCACACCCTATGAGATGATCTATGGGAAGAAGACTTTGTTGTCAATAGAATTTGAATATAACACACTAAGGATGGCAGCTCAGTTGGACCTAGATCTTGGCCATGCATAAAAGGAAAGGTTACTTCAGCTAAATGGATTGGATGAACAGAGATTGTCAGCCCTTATCCACTTAGAGGTAGTCCAGCTTCAAACGAAAATATGACAAGACAGACACCTCAAAGAGAAAAAATTCTAGGAAGGCGATTGGGCACTGCTGTATGATTCAAGATATAAACATTTCAAGGGAAAACTGAGGACAAGATGGTTGGGACCGTACACAGTAGAAAGGTGCAATAACGATGGTTTAGTTTTAATCAAGACCATCGATTAAGAAGCCATCCCCATGCTTGTCAGTGGGCATAGGTTGAAGATCTATAGGGAACCCCTCTCCAAGCAAGAATTCATTGAGAATCTGAGTAAAACAATGTTGGTAGTGGAGAAAGCCTCTGCCTCCACTCCACCCACACCCTTAAAAAAAATAAAAAACCAGAAAAGAAAAATGAGGAGAATAAAAGATCCCTGGGTGAAAACCTCCCCTTGGAGGCACCCAGGGTAGGTAGTGAGGGTGAAAACCTCCTAGAGGTGCCCCAACTATCTCATTAAAAAAAAAACAGGAACAAAAAATTAACTTCTTTTCGAATGCATTGCAGATTTCAGGAGGGCCACAAAAGAAAAAGGGACATGGCCAAGCTGAATACACCTCTGATAGATCATTTCTCCATTGCCATTGTCTTTTCCCAATCCATGGTCTCGCTTGTTCTTGAAATTATGCATCCTACAAGAGGCTCTGTGCATTCTACAGGAGGCTCCTGTAGAAATCACAGAGAGCTCGAAATCAAGTCTAGAAAAGGATCAGAGTGGTAGAAACTTGTTCATAAGACCTTTGGACCCCCTGCCACTATTCATCCTCCTAACCCTCCATTCCATACCTACAACACTACATTTCCACTCGCTTCTTTCTTCCATGCATAAAAAAAAACATAGAAATCTTGTTTCTTTAAAAAAAGAAAAAAGAAAAAATGAAGAATAAACGAGCAGAACCCCGAACTTAACTCTTACCTAGTACATACCAGCTTCTTTTACTTCAGAACCTTCCTCAGATACCTCTCCAGCCCCTGCTCAAGCCTCAGCCAAAATTTTTAGAGGGAGAAGTAGTTACAGGAAATCTTGTAGGATTCCTCTAGCAGCTGATCCCATAAAAATCGAGCTCCAGAGGTAGGGTCAGTGCAGCCAGAGATGATAAAACGTGCAAGGAACTAGTCCTGATTAAAGATCACTAGCATTAGGCAGCCAAGCCACCAATTCAAAAACCATGGGTGCCAGCAGTAGCAATCCATGAATAGAACGCCAAAGTCTAAGCATGCAATAGCATGGTAGCAACTAACAGGTAAGTGACTAAACCCATTCCTCTGTTGCATGAGTATAATTCATAAATTGCATAGGGAAGTGAGATGGTTGCGATTAAACGAGATCAGTGGCCAACTAATTGGCCACCCTCATCTAGTTCAAACAACACCCCTTGTCCAGTTCAAACAACGCTCAGTGGGTGAAATCAGCATGTGTGTTCAATCAACTCGGGAAGAAAACTCACAACAGGTAGTGGTGGCGGCGTATAACGGGAATGATGGAAGTGATTATGGGAAGGCAGCATGAAGATTCATAATGGCATTGAAGTAGGGACCAACGGTCCAGATGGGGATAACGTACCCTTCCTGCCACCTCACCTCGTCACTGCAGAACACGCCCATAAGCTTAAGTACACTGCAGTCGACCGCTTTCACCACCTTTGTTTTCATTTGCATCGACGAGTTCTCAGCTGTAACAACCTACCTACCACCTCTAGAGCCTCGAAACAATTACTCTCTATCAGTTTCAAAACCCTTCCGCTTATCGGGCTCTACATGAGCATTATTGCACTCTACAGGAGCAGAAACACAGTCCTACAAGCGCCCTTCTACAGGAGGGCCAGTGAGCAGCATCGTAGAGGAAAATTTGGGATTTTGTGGCAAATTCGAGCTCGAAAAGGTAGGCTCAATAAAACCCACTCTGCATTTCCATATATATACAAAAGGTGGTGGGATTTGAAGCGAAGTATTGGGTTGAAAAGAAGGGAAATGTGAGAACAAAGTCTGCCTGTGTTTTAAAAAAAAAAAGATATACAGTTTCTCCATTTGCTATTTGCACTAAAAAACTGTCTCTTTCTCCTCAGTGGTATTCTCCTATGTAAATAGATGATGCAAGTCTAGAAACTTAAGCCTTTAAAAAAGTGAATTTGCATTGGGTAGTCTGCTCATTTTGTGAAAAGAAAAAAAACAATGTTCTATACACTCTCTGTTTTTTAAGATATTATTTCCCTCAAACAGATTAAGAAGTAAATTAAGTTTGAGAATAGAGTTTGAAGGGAAGGAAAGTTACAATTTTCTTTTGTTAAAAAGGAAGAACACGAAAAATGCTCTTTGGTTCTAGAAAAAACCTCAGTTGTTCCTCTGTTGTAGAATTGAGACTTCTGTGATTTGTCATAGTTATAAGGAGAGCTTCAGCGTAAATCACATAAGAAAGATTTCTGCCAACGCGTTTCGAACCAACCAATGTGGTTCATCGTCAGGACAAGTTTGGTTCGAAACGCGTTGGCAGAAATCTTTCTTATGTGATTTACGTTGAAGCTCTCCTTGTTCCTCTGTTTTCAGGTTTGAAATTTGCTTCCTTCCTCCTCACCTGAAACATTCCAGCAGTCTTTGAACATCATGACAGGGGGTTTTATGAGGAAGGAGCCTCTGAATTCAACTAAGCTGCATGAACATCCAGAGGTGGTAGCCCTCTTTACTAGGGCAAATTGGATGCCTTTCTTTGAAAAATTTCATGGGTATGATGAGGAAGTCACCAAGGAATTTTTATTGTCTTTAAAACCTCATTCAAAAATCCATGCCACTGTTAGTTTCAGGGTTCTAACCATAGAACTTACACCGGAATTCATCAGTAGGATTACAAGTCTCCCACTTGGACTCCATTGGAGCAAAGAAGAAAAACCACTAGGTCAAGTGGCCAAGAAAACCTTTTTCCAGCTTGATGAACATCCTGTGGAGGATAAGAATGGCATCATGAGGACAATTATACCTTATCCATGGGGTGAGGTCAGTTGTGAGATCATGAAATATATCTCCTATGAAGGAAGATACAACATAGTCTATAGGTATCATTTTAGACTGTTACATGAACTAAGGTATGGCGTGGACCTTCCTACATCCAGAAAACTCAGTCTTCCATATTTTCTCCTCCAATCCTTAATAGAATCTAGCACCAAACTGAAGGCAGGGGTTCCAGACCAATTGGCTCACCATGGGCTAATTAAATTGCTAGTGGAGGATGCCCTCCACACTTACACAATCCCCATAGCCTGGGACATTTTCAAGAACATGACTAAAGAGGATGATATAAAAACTCTCACTGATGACCTTAGTCCATCTAGAAGTGAAGAGGAGGAACAAAAAAGGGAAGCTAAGAAGGAAATCCATGAAGAAGAACAAAACATTCAATGTAAAGAAGAGGAAACCCACATAGAAAAAGAAGAAAAATAAAGAGGAGAGGAGAAACATGACACCACCAAAGATGAGCCTAAAGTAGAGAAGAAGACAACATCAAAAGCAGAAAAAGGGAAAACCACAACAGAGAAAAGAAGAGGCCAAGAACTAAAAAGAAGAAGCCTAAGACAACTCAGAAAAAGGTTGCCACAAGAAAGGCAGAAACTCAGCAAGCAGAGGAGAAAACAGAGTCAGAGATAGTAGACACAAAACCAGTAGAAACAGGGAAAACAACAGATGAAGAAGAAGAAACACAACAAGAAGAAGTGTCCCCTGAGACACTAGCAAGAGAGGCAGCAGTTGTTCTTGCTGCACTTAGTACTCCAGCCAAGCAAAAAGGGAAAAGAAAGAGACAACCATCTATGTACTTCAAGGCTCGAAAGAGCACAAGAATCAAGATGGGGAAGCCTCAACCACCTTCAAAGGAGCCCATCATCATTTAGGATGTCCCTAATACAACAAATGAGAAATATCCCTCCAAAAATCCCATCACTTACGAAAGAGGAAGTCCTAAGACCTCTACTTGGAAAGAAAGGATCAAACTAGTGGACTCTAAAATAGTCCTACAGGAGGTGCAGACCTCTCTACATGAGACATTGGAAAATCTCCAAGAGACTGAAAAACTTGAAAATAAGGTAGAAGAATAGACCAAGGAGGAAGACGAGGCAAAAGAGATACCAGAGCCTAGACCTCAACCTAACTTAGGCTCTTACTACAACCTTCTGTAAGGTGGGAAGTTCATCCCACAAAAGTTTGCAGTCCCTCTTTTCTTCGAGCTAGAAAAGGAAAGAGTTAGGACCCATACATGGATGCAAATTGCAAAATCAAAAGGGGTGGAAGACATTGGGCACTTGGAAAAAAAATATAGGGAGATGGGCAAAGAATTGAGCATGGTCAGGCATATAGAAAGTATCAGAAGAGCTCAATTAGAGGCAGAAAATGAAATATTAAAGAAACAATTGCAAGAAAGGGAACCTCAAGGAGGAAATGAGCTATCAATCTCAAAAAGATAGCAACAAGAAGAGGAACCCTAGGAAAATAGTGAAACAATAATAAAACAACAACAA
>APFE031195397.1:43901-89155 GCA_000404065.3 Pinus taeda | reverse complement strand
TAAAAATTATATAAAAAGAAATAAGTAATAAAAATAAAAATAAAGATAGTAATAACCATAATTAAGCTCTAAATAAGAATAAATAGAAATAAAAGAAGAAAATTATCAAAAAGAAGGAAATAAAACAAGAAAGCTAAAAATCAAAAGAAAAGTAAAGAATAAAACAAGAAAAAAGTTGCATGCAGACACATGGAGTGTGTGCATGTGGTTCCCCTTCCAACGTTTTGTTCTATTTAATAGATGGTGAGGAGGATGGGAGGTATCCATCATTCCGAGATTCTATCTGTCATTCTCTTGGGAGAATGGTATACTAAGACTTAGAGCACTGGCAGTAGTCGTTGATTGAGGGCTCGGGGGTGGCCAGTTGTAGCAGAATCCTGCACAATTGAGCCTACGGTTGGGAGGAGAGTCGTCCCCAAAACCCTGTTGCGGTACGCCTACTTCTACTACAGGTAAGCCCAGGTAAGTATTCTTCATAGTTTAAATTTAATGTTAATAAGTTAATTAGATATCTATTTTGGGCTGTTACACGAGATCCATCCTTCTTCTTCAGCGCAACACAAATGGATCCTCACAACGACGAATTATTTCACCAAATGGATTGAGGTGATTCCCACACGGCAGGCCACTGATTTGGTAATCATTTCATTTCTTGAAAACAATATTTTGTCTCGTTTTGGCTATCCAAATAAGCTGATCACTGATAAGGCAGCAACCTTTAAATCTAAAAGAATGATTGACTTTTGTAATAAATATCAAATCACTTTGGGACACTCAATTGCATATTACCTGCAAGGTAATGGATTGGCAAAATCCTCAAATAAATCCTTGGTCAATATTATCAAAAAGCTGCTAGAAACGAACAAGAAAAGTTGGCACAAAAAACTTGTTAATGCACTTTGGGCAGACCAATTAAGTCAAAATAAATCTATAGGCATGTCCCCTTTTGAGCTCGTGTATGGTGTTGATAAAGTATTCCCAACCTCTCTTGCAGTCCCGGTGGTTAAACTTTTGCAGGAAGCAGGCAGCGAAGATGATCATTTACATTGGAGAATCAATCAAATGATTCATTTGCAGAAAACTAGAGAGGAGGTATATCATAACACTCTTAAGTTGCAGGAGAGAATCAAGAAGATATATGATCGAAAGGCAAAGGCGGACAAGTTTCAAATAGAAGACATAGTGATGAAATGGGATGCAAGAAACGAAGAGAAAGGTAAGCATGGCAAGTTTGAGAATCTTTGGAAAGGACCTTTTAGGATTCCTAGATATCGAGGCCAAAATGCTTTCCTTTTGCAAGAAATGAATGGAGAAGACTATCCTGGTGGGCCGATTAATGGTTGGCTACTCAAATGGTACTATTTTTGAACTGTTTTCTGTTTTCATATGTATCATTGTACATACTGGTCTGTTTAAATTCCATTGCAAGTGTGTATTTTTTTCATTCTTTCAGTTTGGGGCATGAGGTGAAGGCTATAAAACTGAGGCTTGATTTCAGTTTTTGGTTTAGTTTGTTTGAGTCGAGTCTTTCAGTTGATTTCAATCTTGAAATTGAGTCAGTTTTGAGTCAGATTTCAGTCTTGAAATTGAGTCAAAAGTTTGGTTTTGTTTTGTCGAAGTTATTGACTCCATAGCCCAATGGACGAAGGCACTGACTACTTTCCCAGAGATCTATAGTTCTTGGCACCTCCAAGGAGCTACCATCCCCATTGGAGCCAATGTTAGTGTTGGTATCTTCATCCCTCTGTCAGTGATCAAATTCTCTTGTTGCATTGCATATTAGGTGTCTTGCTCAGTCAGTTTCATTCCACTAGGAGCATGGATCATCTAACGGTAGTGGCTTGTTGTACATTTTCCCTCATGTCCTTTACCTGCTAGCCAATTTCCATTCATCAAGATCATCTGCAGTCACTTTTTGTCTTTAAATTTGCAAGAGTCATTTTTAGGGTTTTAGTTTCATTAGGTCTAGGGTTTCGTCAAAAAGGTCTTCAAAATGTTTAATAATAGTTAGCAGGTGCATGAGGAGGTTGAATAAAATTCTAGTACCAATAAATTTCATAATCACATGCTCAGAAATGTATTTTTCCTCAAAACCCTGTTTTGAGGAAAAACGGAGTATTCCATGTTTTCATGTATAAAATTTGGTGTAATTTCAATTTTTCATATCTAACAACTTCAGTGGTGACCCTGGTCACCTTGCCAAGCTTTAGCATCTTCCTCACCTACAAGGCAAGCAAAAAGTTAAGTCATTCAGTTCATAAAAGGAAAAATAAAGCAAAACTGCTTAAAAACAGAGTTTGAAAAGAAAGTGTCAACTGCAAACATTACAAAAGTGGGTTTTATGAGTGAGAAATTAAAGTTTCTTGTATATAAGCCATTTCTTGTGTTTGAAAAACTCATTTGCATCCAAAAGAGCAAGAGAAACTTAGAGCAAGGTCGTGGTAGAAAAATCACAGAAAATAGTTCCAGATTCAGGGGCACGGTGCATTGGATCACTGGCGTGGCACATAGGGCTGGCGTGGCACATTGGGCCACCCCCAAAGTGAAAAACATACACTGGCGTGGTGCATAGAGTAGGCGCGGTGCGTTGGGTTTGTGGCACAATGCATAGAGTTGCAAACCATTTTCACCCCCGAAATTCATCTAAATGCTCAATTCGCTCGGTTGTCACTTGTCCAAAGTAAGTCAAACAATCTTCCAATGCCAAAGAATGTGTGTTTTAAGATGTTTATGATGATTTAGTGAAAAAAAATTCAAACCCTACCTCCTTGCAATTTTTGCTCAAAAACAATTGCTTATAACCACACTAATCATCTAACATCTATCATGAATGTAACCATAACATCAAATACATGTTCATAAACCTAATGTATATTACCCTAATGCATATACATACCTGCATGCCAAACATACACTACATGTATGATGATCTGCTCTTATCCCAAAGTCTAATGCTATAACCTCATTATGATGATTTGCATCTCTTGCTCTATCTTAACTAGCTCATTAGCATCATAACAACCAATATCATCATGATGACCTAAATTGTATACAATGACTTCACAAGGCATGTTTGACCTACTATACATGCATAATCATAGCCACAATCATACATACATAACAACAACCATTACTCCATTGTACACATTGCCACATGCAACCAACAGTATGCATAAGCAATGCCAAACCAACTGCACCTATGCATAAACGCATGTAGTCGAAAATAAGCGATTGATTCTTGTAATCAACCTACAAGACTGATACATGTAATCAAAATATTAAAAAATGTAACCTAACATACAAGGATGTAAGTGGGTATCATTAAATCAACATGTAAGCAACATATAATTCATACACAGTGAGTCACATGTTCCAAAAATCAAGACATCGTGTCTATTAATTTGAAATCAGCATTCAACAATACTAATAACCTATAAGCATACCCCCTTACTATCCATGGTCCACACTAAGGTAGAAGGAGGAAGCTACTATAATGGCCTGATCTCCAATGTCCAATTATGGAAATGGATCTCCAAAGCTCTACTAAATTTAACCACACTTGAAAAGAAATTCATTTTTATTTCTCCTACATTTGTATGAGATTAAGTCAAAACATTGCACTTATTCCACTTGTATCATAATAACTAAAAACATGCCACTTTTCCATTTCCTTACATGCAACTTTTCAAATTCCTTGCGTGCAACTTTTCAAATTCCTTGCATGCAACTCTTGAAATTTTTTGCATGAAAATAGGCATAGATCAACTACATCCGTATTATCATACTACAATACCATCCCATTGAAAACAAAATGTAACACTTTCTTCAAACAATCACCGTACTTTTATATTTTTCTTCAAACAACTATTATACTATTACATTTGCATGTAAGCATTTCTTCAAACACTTTACATGAAAACTAATATAGAAAACTATTTTCATACAAGTAAAATTATATAAACTACAAGAATACCATTACACATCAATACTATCCCCAACCACAAACAACATACTCATTCGGGCATTTTATCAAACAGTTTGTATGCAATTAATCATTGAACCCTTTAAGCATTTCATCAAACACTTTACATGCAAACTAATATAGTGAATGATTCAATGCATATATCCTAAAGTGTAGGAGTGAAATTTATGGAAACTGAACCATATTATCAGTGGTATTTTCACTATTATTCAATTTTCAACTTCTAATATTTCATAGATGAAAATTTATAACAAAAATACCAACACAATCCCATTTCATGCACAATTCTAGGAGTATCCAGAAATCTCGACTTTCACTGGTCAAATATCCTATACTATAGAGAATAAATGTCTAAAATTTTTTATCACAATACCAGTGGTATTTCTGCTCATTATAGAGAAAATTTCAGCTCTTGAGAGTGCCCAGAAGAAAATTTCTAACAAAAATGTCAGCGTGACCTGTTTGAGGCCTGATTTTAGGAGCATCCAAAAGGCTCGACTCCATCTACTCATATCTCCTAAAATATTGAGACCCAATATCTCAAATTTCTACCACATATTCCATGGTATGTCCCCTCAATGTGGACAATTGTTCAACTTCTGAAAGCCTACTGAAGATGAGTTATTGTTGAATTTCCAACATGACCTATTTAAAGGTGCATTCAGGAAGGTCATCTTCCTTAGATCATAATTTCTAAATTATTGTGAACCAATATCAGAAATTTTTACCAAATTATTAGTTGGATTTACCTTCAAGATGGACAAATTTTCAACTTATAATATGCCACAGAATAAATGTTATAACAAATATGACAGAAAGGTTTAAAATTTGACCTTTGTTCTTCATTTCACCTATGAGAGAGCCCATCTAGTCCAAGTGTTTGAACCATGCTCTAAGACCACTATGTAACACCTTCCAGGGTAAATGTGCATATAAAAAACATAATAGGAACAGAAATACAATAAACATATCAACCATCAAAATCCATATATACATCAGTACATTGGTACATGAAAATCAAGGGAGTGAATGTTTTCATTAATAAATGTAATGAACCAATTGGAGATGCGACTGCCACGTTCCACCTAACCATAGATTGGCTGAGCCAAGTCTCTCTTCAGCCAATCACCCCTGTGCCATATTCCAAGCATGGATGTGGGATCTCATAGAACACATCAATCAAAACTCATCCAAGGCTTCTAGAGGCCACCCACCTCAACCCATCAAAGAATGATTCCACCTCATGGTCAGACATCACCAAAATCCATCATCAGATTGGTCTCCATCCAAGCCTTCCAGGGCTTCTAGAGTATTTTTCCAACCAAGGCTTCTAGAACTAGTAACTCAACCTACAAAATATAAAGGGATTCCAAAACATTTGTCCAACCAAGGCTTCTAGAACTAGTAACTCAACCCACAACTTATACAGGGCTTCCAAAGCATTTGTTCAACCAAGGCTTTCATGACTAGTAACTCAACCCACCAAGGGCTTCCAAAGCGTTTTTCCAACCAGGGATTCCAGGACTACTCACTCAACCCAAGTTGTTACAGGGATTCTAGAGTGTTTGTTCAACCAGGGCTTCCAAGACTAGTAACTCAACCTAATCTATTATAGGGCTTTCAGGACTAATAACTCAACCCGTCTTAAGGAAACATGAGAACCAATGAAAAACAAAGCAATGAAATTAAACCTGCAATCACCATGGTTATCTAGGAAATGGCAAGGCTAGGCAATCCACTGTCGGTCCAGGAAATTTTCCATGCCAATGATAGATCACAACCAAGAAACCACATGTATGTGTCATGCATGCCAAA
This sequence comes from Pinus taeda, assembly GCA_000404065.3. Classification (NCBI taxonomy): domain Eukaryota; kingdom Viridiplantae; phylum Streptophyta; class Pinopsida; order Pinales; family Pinaceae; genus Pinus; species Pinus taeda. The sequence continues at coordinate 83,358 of APFE031195397.1, read as the reverse complement.
ACTACTGAATAAATCATACGTGCAACTTGATATCTGCAAGAAAATCTGATGTAGTTGTTGATGTCAATGCCTTCTTGCTCTTTCATGTTCTTCCTTTGCCTTCTTGCTCCAAGAATCCAAGTATGCCACACCCTCCAAGAGTGTTCTAAAAAAATCTAAGTCTTCAAGAGTATGAGAGAGATAGAGATAATAATGAGAGAGCTCCAAAGCTAAACTGGCAAAAGATTCACACTCAAAGGAAGAAGCTTGCCAACTAATCCTCATAAGCCTTTTTATGAATGAGGCCTCTATTTTCTTCATTTTCCATTATTTTCCTTCATTTTCCTCCTCACATGCAACCTGTGACCTTTCACCTCCTTTTTCTCCTAATTTCCATTATTTTCTTTCATTTTCCTCCTCACATGAAACATGTGACCTTTCACCTCCTTTTCTCCTAATTTCTATTACTTTCATAAATAAATGTGCCAAAATACCTTTTTTTCCTCTATTGGCTTGTTGGGGCCTGACCCAGGTTTAGAAGTGTTTTAGCCGAACAAATCCCGCACTATTGGCCCTTTCGGCAACAATTCGCGTACCACGGACTGAATTCTCACTCGGGGTAGTATGTGAGGGTGTTGGAACCAGGTTTCCGCACCCTTGGCATGTCTTGACGAGTTCTAGAGGGGTCGCGAATTGATCTATGCCCTCGCACCACTCTGCACGATTATCAAGCTTCTGCTAGATCTGCACTAATGTGCTCTTGTTATTATGAGGTTATTATAGATCTACTCTACTTATTACGATCTTTAACCAAACATTTAACAATAATACCCAGTGCACATCATCATCATTCATAAAGACAAGCTTAAACTCATATAATAGATGCATAAATTAGAATAAAACCAGATTCACAATAATTCAGAATCAATGCAATGTCTCATAACCAACTTATCTTTATTAATATCTTCGTTTCAATACAATCCACTTCCTGTCCTATGCACACAGCTGTAGGGGTCCACGCAAATAGTTGCGGACTCTATGAGGCCTCTATGCACACAGTTGTGGAGCCACTATCTAACTCCTAACCTTCACATCCCGGACTTACAGACTGAAAGTGTGTATTACTTTTGCAAACCCATAACACCTCTAATCTTCCCAAAAAGCTACTTCTACCCTTAGAGCCTCACTCTATTTATACATTCACATGGTTCGCGAACCATGGGCAAGCCAACTCACTTCCTATCATTTTATATTATTTTTGGGTGAACAACCCTTTGACTCGATCTATTACATTTCGCGCTCCGCGCACTTTGCAGAACTTTTACAATATCATTACCCTAAATTATGGGCTCTAAGCCCCAAAACCATTACGCAGGGCCTCTGCTGCCCAACAGGCCCCCAACACAATCATCATGACTTATCCTGAGTCACTCGTCAGTACAAAGATATGCGCTGCCAAGGCTTCGCGGTCCACCATCCCTATGAGTGACGCACTTCATTCTGCTACTCCCTCTTTGTCTCCTACAACTCTTCTTCAAGCTTTTGCTCCATGGCCTCTACTAGTTCGTGCAACCGATGATGCTCATCTGCTCTACTCAGTTAACACAGAGCACCCCCTTATAGGATTTTAGCTCTAGTTAGGGTGTTGCATACGGGAACTCTTCGTGCCAACGCAGCAAGTTTCCAATTTCTAGTCTACTATACGCACTATCTCCTGCAACTTGTGTTGCAATTTTGCAAGAAAATTGTTGCTGTCTGTGAGATCCCAATCTTCAAGGTGCATCAAAGACAAATTGTTAACTGCAATTCCATCATTTGTCTCCATATTCTTAGTCTTTCCCTTATCTTTTATGGGTCGCCAGCCAACCCATGGGTTAGGCAGTAGCATCCGAACTCGTTTTGTTTCGTGTCTAACGATTTCTGGTACATCCCCTACCATCAATGCTAAACTTTGCATGGCACCCATAGCCATCAACACCATACTATCCATAAAGTCCTGCATCTTCATTGGCCATATTACCACCCTGGTCTTACTCCTTTAGCATTAATGATGAACAGTTCCATACCAGTGGAAAGGCACAATAACTTACTTCTCTCGAAACCACAACTCATTCAGTGGATGCCCTATGCTGATTTATAAGCATTTTGAAATTCAAATTCAGTCATTCCCTCCTTTTCTTGGTGTTGTAACGTTAAGCCTATGGCAGATCGTTTCGGATTTGGTGTATCTTGTCTCTTAATTTCCCGCCACCTGCTCCTTTTCGCCATCATTCAGACATCGTGTCATGAACAGTGATAACAATGGTCACCTCTCTGCTTGTTCACGCAGCAGTGCATCCCTTTCTGTGCAAATGCGACCCTTGTGACATACTGATTCTACGCGCACCCCTGATGTCGCGCAGCTCCCTCATAGACTGCTTTATCATCCCATGCTTTCTTTCGACTGTCTGGAGCGGTGATACTGTCCTTTGGTTGGTTAGTCAGGCCACCAGCCCACCTGTATATAGCTTCAGCGAATTGCCATTTACTTTGCCTGAGAAAGGCTCTCCATTCAGCTTGGGGATTTGTTCCATGCCTCCATCTGTGACTTCTTTGACTACATAGGGTCACAACCAAAGCATGCAGAGCTTTCCAGGGAATTTCTAGAACTTGTTGTCATATAGTAATACTAGATCATTCTCTTTGAATGTGTGCATCTTGATATGGCGACCATGCCAAGCTTTTTCGCCCTGCTTTTGTACCTATTAGCTCTGCTACATACTTCAGCATTTGGAGGACCAAATACTAGCTCGGTCGTGTATTTATGCCGAAAGGGAGCTCGCAGCAGTCATTTACCTTCTTCTCCTTTAGCTTCCATATACTCTCTTAACCCTCTGTTTGTTTGTTTTTCCTCCAAAACCCTGTACAAACTCGCTTTCCCTCAGGTCCCCGGGTGCAAAGCTAAACCCATTAGACCATGATCATGTGAGCATGCGCTTTTCATAAGCCCTTTTCCCTCATCGCTATTGGCAAATCGCATCATGTATGTATAACGACTCCTCCCCTTGACTTTCACCAATGCGATGTTGCGATTCGATCTAATCGCTATTGCAAATCACATCCATGTGTGCGTAAAGGCCCAAACCCCTTTTCTTCTGCCAATGAGATATTGCAATACCTCTTGAAAACAGATCTCCGCTGTCCATTCATTCGATCCAATGATATCTACTTCCCCCGCTGCCAAAACATAGTCGCAAAGTAACTCGCAATCAGAGCGGTTTTGGTCCCATCACATCCACCATGCATCGCCCGATAACTCGCATTGCTCGGCTGTGTATGATTACCACCTCAACCTCCGATAGCAGTGCGAGCAATACCACTTACCGCTTAAGCTCGCTTCCCCACCCGATAGACCGTGCATCTTCCACGCCCGGTGATCGTTGGATCTACCCACCCGAGATCCAATGGCCTGTGATCACCTCATTCTCATATCTCCCGATATCTTCTGCAAACCAATCTTCGTCATCCATCTGTGAGATCCAATTGCTCACAATCATTTTGCCTCCATTTCCTCTCGACACCTCCCTCAGAGAAATCTCCATCGTCTAGTCGTTTGATCCAATGGCCAATTTCATGTCTCTATTTAGTTCGTCCACCCACCACGAAGTCCAGGCTCCTTAACTGCTCTGTGCACCCAAAGGACGAGCATAACCAATTCCCGGTACCATTCGTAGCAGATCCTCAACCGCCTCATTCAAAGGACAGTATGGCCGAGAAAGAAAGGACAAGCCTCGAGCAGTTAAATGCATTTATCAATTATGGAATTTCATCCATACGACACTCCACCTGTTTGAGAAGGACAACAGAGCATCCAAAAAGATCAAATTCGTTCACTGAAGTAGGCTAATTGTACCAAAGACTCCATCAGACAATTAAAGCAGTTGGTGGTCAATTATGACCCCTCCACACCTAGAATAGCAAAATATCTTTGTAATGAAACTCTATATATACCCAGAAACAAGATGTAATCGGGGTTGATGGTTGTTGTTTTTGATGTAAGGCTCAACTTCTGGAGACTGTAATTACTTTGATAATTGTAGCATCTGGTCTTGATTTTCAGCTAATACAAGCTTCTTTTGCTATTAATTGCTCACTTTCCACTTCTTCTCTATTCTAGGTTGTGCCTGTAATGCACTTTTCATGTGATTTTGATATTTAGCATTTTAGGGGCTATCATCCCACCTCTGTGTTGAAGTCTAGTATGTATCATTGAATGTGTTATTCAGGTTTTTATTCACTTAATGCCAGAGAGCTGTCATCCTGTCTGTGTATTAAGAAATAGATTTGCAGACCTCTTTACTAGTTGCAGCCGACCATCAAATGGTCTTGTGCATCTGCTGGTGTGGTCAATATTCTCCATGTTCACTTAATCCTCAAACTGTGAGTAATTGGTGGTCTAAAGCCTTGTAGTCTGGGGGTGTTCACCCATGTCTGGAGTTAAGCATAGTAGAAGTGGTTGTCTAGCTTGAACAAGCATCATTCCTTCCATTCATCAATTTCCAACATCATGTTGAGTTTGTAATGTTCCCGAGCATCTCTGAGATACAACCTAGGAGAGTTTCTTGGGGTGATAACATTAAATGGCGTCATTGCCAGGGAGAGGAGATTGAATCTTAGCTTCACTGGGAGACGACATAGTTCCAGATTTTGATGATAGACAAAGTTTGGGCACATTTCTGGTTGTAATCATCTATCTGGTGACTCCACTGGAGGAAGACCAACCTTTGGCAACTCCACGTTACAGTTCTGGCGCAGTTTGTGAGGCATGCTCAGAGAAATCCTCAGAAATCACCAACTAACCAGTGCCTGATCCCAAGAAGATCGTTAAGTAGAAGAAAACTTTGTAGAAAGGAGCATCATGATTAGGTAAGCCTTAAAAGTCCCGTGTATCTCTGCTAGTGAAGAAATCACCTTCAGAGATTCATAAAGCTCCTTGTTCATTCATTTCCCTTTTGGATCTCAGTCCAAAGAAGCATCCATGCTATCCATCATATTCCACTATCTTTGTCATCCTTTTCATTGATCCATACCATTCATTCTACCAGTATCCTTTCATATATCCATGTCATGGCAGGCCAGCAAGCTCTTACAAAGATAGAAAGAACCGTTGCTGCTAGGTATGGACCCTTGGTCTTGCCTGTCCCTTTGAATGCCATGTCTGCAGGAGATTATCAAGAATATATGCCTAAGTTTACTGGTACAGAAGGAGTAACAACTAAAGAGCACCTTGAGTCCTTTTATAGCTATGTTGATAACCTAGATATCAATGAAGAGGATGTGTGGATGAGGGTTTTTATCCAAAGCCTAGATGGGGAGGCTAGAAAATGGTTCAGAGAATTACCCCCTAGGTCTATTGTAGACATTAAAGCCCTAGATGATGTGTTCCTAAAGCACTGGGGGGATAAGAAAGATTTTCTCTTTTATTATACTGAATTTTGGAACTTGCAGAGGGAGAATGTTGAGCTACTGTCTGATTTCAACAAGAGATTTAACCATTTGTACAGCAGAATACCATATGAAGTGAAACCCACTCCTACTTCTGCTATGCTCACTTATGCCAATGCCTTCAATTCTCAGTTATGCCTACTGTTAAGAGAAAGAAGATGTACTTCTTTCGCTGATATGCAAGATGCAGCCTTTGAAGTAGAATCAAACATCATAGCTGCAGAGAGGCTCGAAGATAATGCTGAGAGGAGAAGATAAGGGGGTGAGTCCTCATCATTCTTAGATCTTAAGATCGATATATTGGCTAGGATGATAGAGGCATTAGCCTCTAAAGTTTCCAGATTAGAGGCTGAGCAACATTCTGAGGAAGTAGGAGCTTCTATTACCTTTGCTCTACCAAATCCAAATCCATACAGACGAGCAAAGGAGCAGTTGCAAATTTTGCAAGAAAGCAAAGATGCTAACGAAAACCAAAGGGTGAAGACCCTTTTTCAAACTATAGTCATGGAGGAAGAGTTGTTTGAAGAGGAGGAGGAGGTCCATGGTTTGGGCAGTGCCCCTTTCTTAACCATAGCTACCTATGAAGAGTCACTATATAAAGGCACTGGTCATGAGTTTGTTGTACTTGCAGAACAACAAGCTTATCAGCAGAAGCAGATAGTAGCAGATCTTACCATCCTCAAAGAAGTTGAGCCTCAAGCTAGCCATTTTTCCCATGACTATGCAGATCTCCAAATTCACCAGCCTGCTATTATCCCTAGCACAATGATCAAAAAGGGAGAGGAAAGCTCCCCATCATATTTTGTCCCTCTTCCTGCTCAAGTGACAATCCCTCACAGTTGCCCACTAGGCACTGAGGCAGGCCATAACTCAATGCCCAAGGCTAATACTAATCATCTCAGTCTTGATATTCTGATGCCTGCCTAGGTGGCCTCCACACAGCTTGAAAGGGCAGCTTGCCTGATGATAGAGGAAGAGGATGCACAGTTTTGGGACTCCTCCTTGGATGTGGACTGTTCTAAGAAAAATTAAGGAGCAGATGATGTCTCTGTGTCCCCTGCACAAGAATACATTGGTGCACCATTCATATCAGTTGTGCAGGCCACAAATGACACAGAGAAGTACACAACAACCATGGTTATTCAGTAGGTGTACAAAGGCTCCCATGAAAAACATCCAAGGATGAGAGTATACAGAAAGGGGATGAAATTTGATCCATATCTACCAGATAAGGTCAAATGCCCTAAACTCTTTGAGGTAGAGGATCAAATCAACCAAATTTTGCAGATATATGATGAATGGGCCCAGAGGAGGAGAAACAGTTTTGATGGTCCAGCAAATGGCCAGTTTTTGAATGTTTATGTTGTTTAAGGTTTTCGGGCCTTAATGATTGTAAGCATGTTCTTTCATAAGTTTTAGCCTAGACTTAATTAGACTCCATGCCCAATGGAATACTAGGCAATGTTTTTTAAGCTTGTTTTGTATGAAGGCATTGGTCTGCAATTCTTGAGACCTCACAGGGAGGATCTCATCCCTAGAAGGAGCCAGTGTTAGCTCCGCTACATACTTCAGCATTTGGAGGACCAAATACTAGCTCAGTCATGTGTTTATGCCGAAAGGTAGCTCACAGTAGTCATTTACTTTATTCTCCTTTAGCTTCCTCAAACTCTCTTAGCTCTCCGTATCTTTGTTTTTCCTCGAAAACCCTGTACAAACTCGCTTTCCCTTAGGTCCCCGGGCACAAAGTTAAACCCATGAGACTGTGATCGTGTGACCATGCACTTTTCATAAGCCCTTTTCCCTCATTTCTATCGACAAATCGCATCATGTATGTATAATGGCTCCTCCCCTTGACTTTCACTGATGCAATGTAGTGATGCAATCTAATCGCTATCGAAAATCGCATCCATGCATGCGTAAAGGCCCAAACCCCTTGTCTTTTGCCGATGTGATATTGTGATACCTCCTGCTGATAGATCTCCATCATCCATTCATTCAATCCAACGATATCTGCTTCCCCCACTGCCAAAACATAGCCGCACATTAACTCGCAATCAGAGCGGTTTTGGTCCCATGACATTCACCATGCATTGCCCGATAACTTGCATTGCTCGGCTGTGTACGATTACCACCCCAACCTTCAAGAGGCGGTGCGAGCAATACCGCTTACCGCTTAAGCTCGCTTTCCATGCCCGATAAACTCCATGCATCTTCCACGCCCGGCGACCGTTGGATCTGCCCGCCTGAGATCCAATGGCTTGTGATCACCCCGCTCTCATATCTCCCGATATCTTCTGGACATCAATCTTTGTCGTCCATCTGCGAGATCCAACGGCTCACAATCATTTTGCCTCCGTTTCCTCTCAACACCTCCCTCAGAGAAATCTTCGTCGTCCGGTTGTTTGATCCATTGACCAGTTTCGTGTCTCTATTCAGTTCGTCCACCCACCACGAAGTCCAGGCTCCTTAACTGCTCTGTGCACCCAAAGGACGAGCATAACCAGTTCTAGGTATCGTTCATAGCAGATCCTCAACCACCTCATTCAAAGGACAGTATGGCCGAGAAAGAAAGGACAAGCCTTGAGCAGATAAATGCATTTATCAATTATGGAATTTCATCCCAACGACACTCCAACTGTTCGAGAAGGACAACAGAGCATCCGAAAAGATAAAATTCATTCACTGAAGCAGGTTAATTGTACCAAAAAATCCATCAGACAGTTAAAGCGGTTGGTGGTCAATTATGACCCCTCCATGCCTAGAATAGAAAAATATCTTTGTAATGAAACTATATATACCCAGAAACAAAATGTAATCGGGGTTGATGGTTGTTGTTTTTGATGTAAAGCTCAACTTCTAGAGACTGTAACTACTTTGATACTTGCAGCATCTGGTCTTCATTTTCAGCTAATACAAGATTCTTTTGTTGTTAATTGCTCACTTTCCACTTCTTCTCTGTTTTAGGCTATGCCTGTAATGCATTTTTCATGTGCTTTTGATATTTAGCATTTGAGGGGTTGTCATCCCACCTCTGTGTTGAAGTCTAGTATGTATCATTGAATGTGTTATTCAGGTTTTTATTTACTTAATGCCAGAGAGCTGTCATCCTATCTATGTATTAAGAAATAGATTTGTAGACCTCTTTACCGGTTGCAGTCGGCCATCACTTGGTCTTGTGCATCTGCTGGTGTGGTCAGTATTCTCCATGTTCAACTAATCCTCAAACTATGAGTAATTGGTAGTCTAAAGCCTTGTAGTCTGGGGGTGTTCACCCATATCTAGAGTTAAGCATAGTAGAAGTGGTTATCTAGCTTGAACAAGCATCATTCCTTCCATTCATCCATTTCCAACATCATGTTGAGTTTGTAATGTTCTTGAGCATCTCCGAGATACAACCTAGGAGATTTTCTTGGGGTGATAACAGTACCTGCTGATATAATCCTACCAGAAACCATTCCTCCTCAAGTTCTTCCAATTGCACGATCCTCTCTTCCAAGGCCCTGCAGTCTCCCATTCCTTTTGTCGCTGCTATTCGCAAACTAGGTACAATGTATTCCATTGGCATGATGGCTTCCTTGCCATAAACTAACCGAAAAGGTGTTTGGCCTGTCAACTTCTTGCAGATTGTTCGGTATGCCCATAGCACAACAGGTATGCGCAAATCCCAATCATTTCACTACGCATTACATACCTTTGTCAAAGCTCTCTCCAAAATATTTTTAAAATCTTCAATGGTCCCATTTGCTTGCGAATGGTATGGCGTACTCTGTTGATAATATATCTAGAACTCTTTAGTGAGTGTGCTAATAGTCTCATTTAGGAAGTGCGTTCCACGGTTGCTCATTAGGATTTTTGAAAATCCAAACCACATTAACACGTTCTCGAACAAAAGTTTCACAGTTGTAGCTATCGTGTAGTCCTTAACTAGTTTTGCTTCTGCCTATCGAGTGAAGTATTCTGTCATGGTGATGATATAGAGCGCACCCATCTTTCCTTGAGGTGTGATAGGCCTCAGAAAGTTGATCACCCATTTTTCAAATGGTTTCAATGTCATCTATGGCTTGAGCGGAATTTCATCCCTCCAAGATGGTTTCCCAGTCCATTGACATACCTCGTAGGCCCAACAATACGCTTTTGAGTCTTGATGTAGAGTTGGCCACCATAGTCTGGCACAAAGAATCTTCTGTGCTGTGGTGTGTCCCGCATAATGTCCTCCAGAAACCCCCCCATGTGCTCTGGCAGGGATCTATCCTTGCTCAAATTCAAGTACATATCTGTGTAATATTTCATCATTTCCCATTTTATAGAGGTGCCTAGTAATAACAGTAAAGTCTATTGCGCGTATCACCAATTTTTTTTCTGCTGAACAAAATACCCCTGTGATGTGATTCCTATGTTTAAGAAGTGGATTATATCCTCAAAGTGGCCATCCGCAATGCACATTGCATAGAGTTGTGCATGAAGTAGTCCCTCCTCTAAGTTTGTGGGCTCTTCACTGTTCTCAATTTGGGACATGTGATCTACGCCTGCGTTTAGACGTCCCGACTTTATGATGACTTCAAAATCATATTCCTGAAACAATAACAACCATCTACAAATGCACCCCCACCAACATAGGTTTATTCACTAAGACCTTTAACGTGGAATGATCAATATACATCTTAAAGTGTCCCCCCAAGTAGATAGCGGCAGTATTTCTAGAGCACATATACCATTGCCAACCCCTCACACTCAGTAGTGGAGTAGTCCTTCTTAGCTTTGGACAATCGTTAAATTGCGAACACGATCAGGTATCAAAATCCTTCCACTCCTTCCTGTGTGATTCTCGTGCCCAACGCGATACACGACATGCCAAAATGCACGTGAAATTCAATGTCTTATTTTGGAAAGACCAAAATGGGAGTTGATGCCATATTTTCCTTGAGCGTTTCTAGACTTTTATTACATTCCTCATTCCAACAATAAGTAACGTCCTTTTTCAACAACTGTTCCATCAGTGTCATGATCTGTGCATAGATTTTTATGAACTTTCGATAGTAACCAGTGTGTCCCAGCATGGCATATAGTTGTTTAACACTTCGCGGCGCTTGCAAATTGAGTATGACAACCATATTTATTGGGTCTACCATCAGGCCTTACCTATAGACCACATGGCCAAGCAATTTCCCGAAGGGGATGAGGAAAGTACACTTCTTTAGATTTAGCTCAATCTAGTGCCGTTGGCAAGTATCCAGCATTAACCGTAAGCTCGTGATATGTTTCTTGACTAGCCAAAAAATGGTCAAATCATCAAGATATACTTCCAAGAACCTATGTATAAATTCCTTGAATGCAGTTACCATGACGCACGAGAATATCACCAGCGCATTCTTCAGCCCAAAGGGCATCACTGTGTACTGAAAACAACCCCATTCAGTGGTGAAAGTTGTTTTACTCCTATCTTTCGATGCGATCTTGATATGGTGGTACCCTGAGAAACCGACCATGAAGGAGTACGCTTCCTGTCCACCCACATTTTCCAGTACCTCATCTGTAACTGGCATCGGGAATGGGTTGTTAACACATGCATCATTGAGCTTCCTGAGATCCATGCAAATGCAAATTTCACGCTTCTTTTTTTTCTCTTATACAACCATAAGACTTACCCAATCGGATTCCTCCACTAGTTTAATTATTCCTGTTGCAAGAATTTTGTCCAACTCTTCGCGGACCTTCACTTTGTATTCTGGATTCAATCGATAAGGTTGCTGCTTGACTGGCTTCGCGTCTAGCTTTAGGGTTATCTTCATCATTCCTAGGTCACCGAGGATTCCTTTTAACTCCATGATTTTGGTCAGGAATAAATCTTGATATTCTCGAACTCGACAACCTTCTCCACTGTGTCATCATCCCAATAGTCCCCAAGAATTGTATACTTTGGCTCCTCCTTCGTACCAATGTTCATTTGTTTCATTTTCAGTGGCACAGTGATGTTGGGGTCTTCGATCGCTAGCCCACGAACCTCGCAACTCCCCTCCGTTTCTGGAATATTGATGTTTCTAGGGTCATCCTCATCATCTTCTACCTGTAAGTTGTAACATTCCAAGGCATGGCTCAACTATCGCGACTACTCTGGCTGCACTATTTGTTATGGTTCCAGTGGTATTTTGAAAATGGTGGCCTTCACAACTTGTAATGCGTCGTCAACAGTATCTATCCATTGGTCTTCAAATAGGAACGTTAATAAAAATCCTTCAGGCAAGATATCCCATTCACCCATGCCATGTCGAAGTTCTGTCTCAGTATACCAATTCCTCGAGATGACATCCAGGGTATGATAAATTAAGTGTACCCACTCCGGTTGGGGCTCTTCCCCATAGGCTTTAGTCCATTTGGTGAGGTATGTGTGTGGGTCTTCACATCCATTATGTTTCTTAGTTAGTCATAGTTCCAGCTTCCCAAAGCTTATCTACATCATCCGCCTGCAGCTACACCAGTCTTCCAAGGTTCCTTCATGTGTTCCCCACCACCACGCAAGCGTTGTACAAAATACTCATTTAATGCATCAAACCTTTGGTGTTCTGGTGCCGCACATTCATACTTGGTCAGGAATTCATCCACTGTTGTCAACCCATCATACATTGGCAGTTCGCGATCCTGAGCTTTTAGCAACATAGCTACCTTGTCATCATGTTGTAGTTTAATGTTGTCACTCTGTTCAACCGGTTACGCCATCATTCGTCTTCTTCATTTGAATCTGAAATGCAGGCCTCTGTGCATTCCCACAGAATTCTTCCTTCTGCAGTCGGATTTACCCAATCTTGATCTCACACAATTATCTTATAGATATGATCCAAGTCCTCATCAATTTCATCATCACATATGGGTTCAGTGTAGCGCGCTCCTTCATTCGGGTCTAGTAGAATGACTATGTGTAGGTACTTCTCTTTAAATATCATCTTTTGGTTCTTTAAATTAATGACCCCATTCATTTCCACGGCCCAGTCTATCCCTAATAATGTGGGATAAAGGTTACTGTCATCCACATTTTTTATTATCACAAAGTCTACTTGTGTGCTCACACCTTCTATATCCACTGTGACTCCCTGCAATCTCCCCATGGGCAATATCTTTTGTTGGTTCACCATCCATAATTGAATAGGAGACCATTGTAATGTGGGTCTACCCATTCATTCCCATGTTTTCTTAGGTAGCATATTCACATCCAAGCCTAAGTCCAGAATGATCTGATCCATCTCATAGTGGTCGTCTACACCATTAATCACATTTCTCTTCTAGTGTGTGAAGCATGTTTCCCCAATTTTCAGACCACGCAGGGTTCACCTTACCCTGCACACCTAGTTATCAGCTCCTGTAATCCTTTAATCTCCTTATTGTTGTGAAGCAATTTCATGCATGTCTCTAAAAATGTAGTTAGCATCAAGGGATCCATTTCCGGCTCAGTTTGATCCTTGCTACCTAGGGTAGATATCTCCGCGAAGCTCTTCCTAACTTCTAGACATGTCTCCTTACGAACCCCTGCGTCTTCCTTGGTTAGTTTCCCTTATCCTCTCCTGTGGCTATGCCACTTCTGAGCATCATGTTCACGTTGGGGTCTTCCTCACGTGGTTTGGACCTCATCATTTGGACGTTCTACATCACCGTAGGTTGTGCTGCCCTTTTCTCATGTATTTGTGCTATCAATGTGGAGAAATCTATCATTTCATGATTAAACTGCTCGTAGTAGGGGCACGATATTTTGGTCGGGTTGGTACAATCATGCGCATAGTGCCCTAGTCCTCAACAGTTATAGAAAATTAGCTGCCCACGGCCCCTTCCTCGCCCCATTCCTCCCCGTCCTCATCCTTGCCCCTGGAACCCATCGCACGCCATCATTGCAGCTGGATCCTAACCTCGCACCTCAGTCTACATCCTGTAGGCAGGTATTCAATCCATCAATAATTCATAACTACAACAGTCTCGTTCATCGTGGCCCACCGATCCGCAAAAATTGCAAAATAGTTGTTGGGGGGTTTGGGTAAACTTTTGCAGTAGGTGGCAGTTGTTTGTGGTGTGCTTTCCTCCCACCTAACAGATTGCACACCAAAGCTAGGGCACCACTCTTGGCCCTACCTATGCCTCTAGTCGCAATGGCATTGGTCCCCCCTACCAAATAATTCACGAATATCGGATAATGGTCCTTATCGTCACCCTGGCCTTTACATTTTATGCACCACACCTCTTCGTGCGCTTCTCTCCTGGGCACCTTCTCTTGTTTCAAACTCTGTATCTCCAAGCATAGGTTTTGTATTTGCACGTGAATCTACTGAACTCCCAACCTAGAATCCTATATTGGAGTCTCATGCAACCTAATCACTATTTCTAATGCTTCATCCTGGGTCGAGATCTTCTGCTGTGTTAGCGCCATCCTCAGATGTGGCGTTAAAGATGCCATAAACCACGCACAATGTTGTACATCTGTTAACATCATGTTAGCCTCTCAGATCGTACTCTTCAGTCTTTGATCTAGGTCCTAAGGGGTTTCGCCAGGCAGCATCACGATCTCCTTGAACCCTATGATCGACTACGTTTCTGATTTCGATAAGTTAAACTCCTTGTTCAATGCATCTTGAATCTCTGTTATTCCAGCATTGGGGTGATCACTAGAGTGCTTAATATACCAAGTCAATGTGTGATCCTGCAATGCACTTACCACGGGTATCTTTTTTAATTTTATCATCTGTAACTCTGTGCGCTTCCCATACTGCCCTACTATGAACCAAAACTGTTCTAGATCTTCACTTTATACTCCTTTGAATATAGGCAACTTGATCATGCTTGCCATGTTAAACTTATGGTTTGGCAGAGGGTGTGTCAAAGCTAACCAATCTTCAATCCCTTTCTTCGTAGGGTTCCCCTACTCCGACATCAGACACCCCTTAGGTAGATCCCAGTCCCGACAACGGAACCATTTGTTGGCTTGTTGGGGCTTGACCCAGGTTTCGAAGTGTTTTAGCTGAACAAATCCCACACTACTGGTCCTTTCGCCAACAATCTATGAAGTGAAAACTCAAGTCTCACCCGAGGTAGTATGGTACAGTGCTGGAACCAGATTTCCACACCCTTGGGATGTCTTGATGAGTTCTGGAGGGTTTCACGAACTGATCTGTGCCCTCACGCCACTCTGCACGGTTATCAGGCTTCCATGTAGATTTGCATAGATGCTCTCTTGTTATTATGAGGTTATTATAGATCTACTCTACTTCTTACGGTCTTTAAGAAAACATTTAACAACAATACCCAATGCACATCATCATCATTCATAAAGATAGGCTTAAACTTATATAAAAGACGCATAAATCAAAACAAAACTAGATTCACAATAATTCAGAATCAACACAATGTCTCAGAACCAACTTATCTTTATTAATATCTTCGTTTCAATACAATCCACTTCTTGCCCTGCACACAGAGCTACAGGGGTCCACGCACACAACACCGGACTCTATCAGGTCTCCACGCACACAACTACGGAGCCACTATCTAACTCCTAACCCTCATGACCCAGACTTACAGACTGAGAGCGTGGATTATTTCTGCAAACCCATAACACCTTCAATCTTCCCAAAAAGCTACTTCTACCCTTAGAGCCTCACTCTATTTATACATTTGCCATGGTTCGGGGACCATGGGCAAGCTGACTCACTTCCTATTATTTTATATTATTTTTGGGCAGACAACCCTTTGAATCAATTTATTACATTTCGCACTCTGCACACTTCATGGAACTTTTACAATATCATTACCCTAAATTACGGGCTCTAAGCCTCAAAACCGTTACACAGGGTCTCCACTGCCCAACAGCCTCTTTAATGCCTTAGCCATTGCCTTTGCCAATTTCCTTAACCATAAACAACCAAATGAACACCCACTAGGATGTATTTCCCACTATTCAGCTTGGAGTACGTGTCCCATGATCTGTGGTATTTATATATTTTTACATGGAATTTTCACCAGGGCTTTTACAGTTAGTCCCATGAATTATCTAACCTCATCCACATTCCTAGGAGTTGGCCACTCCATGATAGCTCTAACATTTTCCAGGTCCACTGCTATACCTTCCTTGGATTCAACATGCCCAAAGTAATGAACTTCAGTGTGAAATAAACTACACTTTCAAAGCTTGGAATACAACTAATGTTATCTCAACAATCTCAATACTCTTGCCAGGTGCTCTGCATGCTCTTCCTCATTCTTAGAATATATCAATATATCATCAATTAACACTATCACAAACCTGTCTAAGTAAGGATGAAACACACTATTCATCAAACACATGAAAGTAGTTGGAGCATTAGTAAGACCAAAAGAAACCACTACGAACTCATAATTCTTATATCTAGTACAGAATTTGGTCTCATAGATGTACTCTTTTTTATGTGTACCTAGTGATATCCTCATCTCAAGTCAATATTTGGGAACATTTTTGCTCCCTTCAAATGATCAAACAAATCATCAATCCTCGATAATGGATATCTATTCTTGATCGTCACCTTGTTCAAATGCCTATAATCAATGTACAATCTAAGAGTATCATCCTCTTTCTTCACAAACAATACTAGTGCACCCCAAGGTGATACACTTGGCCTAATGTATCCCTTATCAAGCATTTACTTGAGTTGCAACTTCAATTCCACTAACTTTGGAGTGATCATCTTGTAATTTGTGTTTGATGTTGGTGTTGCTCTTGGTACCAACTCAATATAAATTTCAATTTCCGTATGAGGATGAAAATATGAAATATCTACAAGAAACACATCTTGAAACTATTGAAAAATAGGATAACTATTCAAAACTTCATGATCCTCAACACCCTTCCCTTTATCACTGGAAATATGAACTGTAAAAAATACAAATCCTTTCCAAAAATTGCACTTAGCTTGCATATTTGTAACCATTATCACTAATGTAGGCTTCTTCTTTCCCTACAATAATATCTTTTCTCCATAATCATCCAAGCAAGGAATAACCTTCTAGTAACAATCTACCTTAGTCCTGTGAAGATATAACCAATACATTCCCAAGATCATGTCGTATGAACCCAATGGAAGCACATTTAGATGAGTTGATGTAGGCACACCATTCAACTAAAACAAACATGCTCTCACCCAATGATGAACTCTTTTCTTAGTCACTGCAATAAACTACACCAACCAAGACTCTACATGTACTTATTTACTCAAGCCACACTTATTCACTAGGTCATGATTAACATAACTATAATTATATATAGGATCAATTAAAATGGAAGAAACTCGATCAAAGAGCTTACCTTCCATCTCAATAATGGATGCCTAATGATCTGACTGCTTGTAATCAAATGCTACATAAATTTCAAGAATGCATTAACCAACATCCCCAACCATCTGCACCTCCCGATCATTGTAGATCTGAGGTCTACCACCTTGGTATAATGGAAAATCCTTCTTGTGATGATATTTGCTACAAATCAAACACTGCAATGGTTCCCTGTCAGTACCTTTATTTTGCAGCTCTCCATGCTGAGATCCAGGTCCCTTCTTAGCTGCACTAAACTTCTTGTAAGGAGCCACATTTTCTTTCTCACCCGCATCTTGAGGTATTTCCTTCTTTGGAGGCCAATCTCCTTTGGTATTATAATTACCTTTCCAATCATACTTAGGCTCAAAATTACGCTTCAACTACTCATAACTATGGTTCAAATTCCCAATGACTTCCTCTAATGACTGAGGCTCATAATACTCAATCTAATCCTTGAATGTTAATGGTAGTCCATTAATGAACCTTTGAACATTCATCTTCTCATCCTTAAGATATGACACATACCTCAACAACTCCAGAAACTTAGTCATTTACTCTTCGTGTGTCATAGAACACATCTTAAACTCATAGAACTCCTTCCCCTTTCCATCATAGTACCTCTCAAAAAATCATTTATTTCTGAAGAGTATCTTAAACTCATGCCAAATCAACTCCTCTATCTTTATTCCTTTGAAATGTTTCACATCTTCTCACCAAATATATGATTTTCCTTTGAGACTGAAAATAACTATCTTGGCTTTCATATTCTTTGTATATTCATGCAGCTTGAAGAAATTATTCATCCCAAGTAGCCATGCTTTTGCATCATCCAATTTCTTCATCTCTCCATCAAATGTAGGAGGCTTGGATTTCTTGAATTCATTTGGAAAGTATTGCTTCTCACTCCTCATCCAAGGATGATGACAGATGACCATGATATCTCTCCGAACCAGAACTAGAATAGAACCCATAACCACTACCTCTCCTATCGGGTGTATCTAACCATCTTCCACCTATAAATGTGGCATCCATGTCCAACATGTATCTTGATCAAAACCTTCTACCATGTACCCCATTATTCCTTTCCTCCTATCCATAATTGATCCTTCGTTGTCCCTATATCTGAAAATCTAATAAGCTCTAAAGGATCATTGTAGTAACCTTGGCTTGGTTTTCTTGACCTATGGCAAGAATTTCCTATAAATGAATTATCTTGTTGTTATCTTCTTTAGAACATATTATTTATACCTTTAAACTTCTCAATGTATCTACTATATCAGGAGAGTACTCATATTCTTACTGCTATATCAAGAGAGTACCATGTTAGATAATCCAAATATAAACATAATCAAAATAATACCTTAGTGGATCTCAGGGGAGGCTATCTTGTCTACAAAAATCAATCCATATTAGCACGATATACATGTATATACATACATGAGGACATAAACCTATCAACATCTCACGTCATGCATGATAACTCAAACTATAACATCGACTACATGCATGAAAACAATAGTCACTGCAATGCATGCACAATAAACACATTGGCAACTAACATTCATATATAGCAATCACATCTAGCCCATCTAGTCCAAGTGTTAGAACCTAGAAGCTCTAATATGAATATGTAACAGCCCCTCCCCACATATACTCACTTTTACAAGACCTCTTGGAAAATGTGAAGCAAATTGCTACTATGACATGACCCGACCTCCAAGTTCCAGTTATGGAAGTGGGGCTGACAGACCGATAACTTCACTGACAATCCTCACAGACCATATATCACGAAGATGGCTACAAACCACCCCATGTGGTCAATCCCTGAGATGGACCCATTTTTCACTAACCTAGACCCATAACCGCACCCTTGTCACTGCATCCATGCAGTTATGAGGCTATAGCCACACTCAAGGGCTTGCCTCCATGTAGTTATAACCCAAAAGATCTAGTTTTGTGTTTGTGGTTCCAAGATCTAAGCCACTTTTCCAAGCTAGTCTCTATACAATTGCCTAGTACTACCTGTAACTTTCCAGAATCATAATTAAGATGATAACAATGCAAAACATTCAAAATTGAAGAAAAAACTTGACTTATACTGCCTAATATACATTAGAAATTTCGTAAACATATGTCAAGCATAGAAGCTATAGGTCATGAATTCATATCTGATATTAAGAGTCTAAACTTCATTTGAAAATCACCAAGAAGATCTAATTACCTCTCATAATAGCTATAATGACACTTGTTATCTCACGCATTCATCAACCATTCATTAACATATCAATTCATGAACAAGATCCATAGCTAGAACATATTATAGAACCATGCATATAACAAACATATAACTAGAATATTAACCATAACAGACCATACCTCAAATCAACATAATAACAAGTACAAGTTATCATATTTACAATAGGGAAATAGATCTTATTAACATGTGTAAAATCCAACATATTCAGGGGCTTCCATATACCACTCGAGCATAAATTGGGTTGAACCAAAGCTTTCTTTCATACAATCACCCCTGTGCCATATTCCAAGCATGAATGTGGGATATCATGGGATAAACCAAGGCATAAACAACCAAGTGAATCCAAAGGTTAATCCACCTCCACCCTCAAACTATTTTGATCTCACCTAAACCAGTGCCGAGATCACAAAACTAAACCAAGCTTGGATGCCTTAGAATTTATTCACCATACCTTAAGAAATTTTCTTGTCTCCACCCACCTCTCGACAACTTCATGGAGAAAACCATATCCAACCCAAACCCTTATGAATTTTCCTAAGACCACATCAATGTGTTCAAAAACCTTCCACAAGCCAAACCTCAAACAGAAATGAATCCCATCATTCCATCGCTATCTAGGAAATGGCAAGGAAAATTTGAAACCACTATCAAATTAGGAAAAACCCATGCCAATGGCAGCAAATGAACCAAATAAAAAAATGCATATATTGTGCATTCACACATGCAACTTGTTACCTGCAAAATATTCCTACTGAAGTTGTTGATCCAACCTTCTCTTTGCTTTCCTTTGCTTTCCTTGATTACTTTTCCTTTGCATTATTTCTCCTCCTATGGGAGATCTCTCTCTCTTTCTCAATTAACCCAAGCTAAAGAATAACCAAAATTATGAACTAGTTATTTGATGCCTTTTTATCATTGATTCCTCCTTTTTCTTCATTTTCCTTCATTTTTCCTCTAATTTCGTTAGCATGCAAATCTATGTGTCTTCACCTATCTTTTCTCCCATTATCTTCATTTTCATAAATAAATGCCAATTATTGCCTCTTTGCCTTTGCCAATGCCTTTTCCAATTTCCATAGCCATAAATAAACCAAAAATGATGCCCACTATAGTGTTTTGTCCAATGTTCAACTTGGAATATCTGTCCCATGACCTTAGCCTTATTTTCCTTTATTATCCTTTACTACATTAACTTTAACCTCGGGATGTTACATCAATAGATTAGTTAGGGTCTAGTGTCAATTTTTCCTTTAATGATTGAGCCTATTGTCTATTTTTATCTACTGCACATGCTTGTATCATATTTTTTCAATGTCTAATGAGTCGAGGTGCTTAACACTTTACATGGTGCAAGGTAGTTGGGAGGTAGCAAAGTATGTGTCAATTATAGGTTGGGCGTCATGAGTCATAAGAGAGTCCTATCAAAATGTGGAAACCTAGTTATGACAGTCGTCTATTAACATCTTAGGTGAGACTTCACTCACTTCATCGATGTTGTAAAAAGGGTTGATGCTAACAAATCCCCCTCCCATTGTACATGTTTAAGTAGGTATTTATTGGCATAACAAATCCTGGGTCTGACAGAGTCCTGCATGCCAACAGTTGGACTGATTACCCAACTTGTTGGAGTCATGGGAATTGGTAGTGTGTTGGAGTTGAGTTGGAGTATGGAAACAAGAGTTAACAGGTTGATGAGATACGATGGATTTCCATAATTTTAGTTTTGATTGATACGTTGCAACCAAGTTGGAAGGAAGACCTTCCATGAGTTAGGGTGGTGTGGAGGATTACGATGCATTGTGGCTAGTGACTGTGAGATTGATAAATATTTCTTACGTGAAGACATGAGCCTTGATGAAGGTTCACACGAAGGAAGTGAAGATTTCATGAAGATAGGAAATGAGCAACAGGTTGAGTGTAACTTGGAGTTATTGACTTCATGATGTTTTGGACTTGGTGAAGAATTTCGTCGAATAGAGTTGTTGTCATGGAGTTATTTTCATGTGCGCCCAAGTCATGTGATGCAATAGGCATGGAGCATGGGCACGACATGTTAGAAGTACAGGCCTAGTGTTGAGAAATTTGGTTGAAGGAGTGGTGTGTGGAATGTCTCATGGAATGCACAGCATGAACATGCATGCTCTGGATGCTCCTGCACAAATGTAGGGTTCCCAAGCATTATAGGTGGATTAGTGTGCATATTGGGGCAACAAGTAGGAGAGATCAGGTGGAATAACTAAATAGCATAAGTTTTGGGCAACATGACTTCACAATGGACACCTTTGATGGACCGAGCAAAGGGTATCAATGATATGTGAAAATAGTCAAACATGATGTTTGATGGGTGAGAAGATGGGCATGAGGGCACAAAGAAATGTCTGCCATAGGTGTTCCCACATGACGGCGCGACATAGAGTGCCTGACTTGGGCATTGTGTGTCATGCACATCAAAGTTCCTTGACATAAGGATGTCTGCATGGTGAATGGAAAGTCATCTTGAGATGGAAGGGGCATTAACCCAAGGGAATGACCATTGAACGTTCATGTTGAGGTGTGTATATATTAGAGAGAGGCGCATTATGGAAAGACATAAGTGAAGTCCTAAAAAAAATAGGAAAATAGAATGAAGGACAAAAAACAAGAAAGATTTAGCCAAGAAGGCATGAAGTCGCAAAAAGGAAAAGTGAGGCTCACCCAGCGGGCCAAGTTGTGTAGTTTTTAGACAGATCCTGTGGGTTTGTTTTTTTTATGGTTTTGACTAAGTTCATATGTCAAGTTTGCATATGATTTTAGTTTTGTTATCTTTGTTGATCAATGTGAAAGCTCAAGGTTGTGCACGACCTTGTGTGAATTTTATGTTTTTGGATAGTGTGTTGGTTAAACCACAACTAGTCCATCCTTGTAAATCTATTGTATAATATATTTGAAGTTGAAGGTAACATAAAAGGGTGAGTTGTTTTTGGGAGTTCCCCCTCCTAGTGTACATGTTTATGGCTTATTGAAATGCATTTTTCTATTTATTATTACCATTATTCATTTCACATTGTGAATGAATGTAAATGAAGTAAGGTTGAAGTGAAAATTTCACTGTGTTGAAAGATACAAAGTTGGCTATTGTGATAGGTGAGTTCACTAACGCACATAAGCTAGAGGTGTAGCCCAAGAGAAATTAGTTTAGCACCTCGATAAAAAATCTCTCTGATGTCACATACCCATGACAGTCTAAGTGGTGTGATGATCCTGGGATTGTAACATCCACGAACATGAGGACCCAAGTAGTATCAGAGTCCACGACGGTTCCTATCAACAATTTAACTATAAGGGAATGCAAAAAAAATTGTAAAGACAAATAAAATAAAATCAAGTCATGTATGAAGAAATGCAAATCAACAAATGACAACATAAGTGATCAAATAACAATGAATTGAAAAACTAGACAAATAAAAAAAAAAACCAAGTGCCACTTGGTTTTGGGAAAACTCAGGCCTATTCATGAAGCCATGGAACCCATCATTCGATCCCTCAACAACAGTCAACACTGGTTTGGGTGAGATTGCCAAACCTACCCTTGCATCTTTGGAATTTCTCCTCGCTAAAAGCCATCAAAAATGCAATTGGGAAATTTTACTGCAGGTACCCAGAAACAGAGGAATATGCTAGAACCACCTATGCATGCATTTGTGTGGAAATGGACTTCAGCGTTGGATTCCTAGCTGAAATAAACCTAACAAGTAAAGACTATGTGTGGAACCAGAAACTCGATTATGAAAGTGTCCTCTTCAAATGTTGATCCTGCTTTGAGACAGTTCATCTAGCCAAAAATTTCCCAAAAGCCTCCGAGAAAAATTCTACTAGAAAGAATCACCACAAATCTACATGGTGGGAAGGAGCACAAAAAGAACATTACACTGTCATCAAGGAAGAATGCTCTCCAGAAAACTCTGAATCATAAGAAATTGAGCAAGAAAGAAACAACTCTCAAGATAAGCAAGGGGAAAGCCCCACCCAACAACAAAAAAGTGAACTCGACAACCCCTCAAGCATCAATAGTTATGAGGTTTTGAATACCACACAAAATAAATCTTCATTTAACAACAGAGTAGATCTCCTAGACCAAACTTATTCTCCAACTATCTTCAAAAGGACGAACACAACAGATAACGAAGCTCAGACACCAATGTCCCAAGAACCAGCAGAGATAAAGGAGATGCAAGATAAAGGAAGTTGGAATACCGTAGAGAAAAAAAAAAGCTACAACACCAATCTCACCAAGAAAGACGAGAAGCCAGACAATTAAGAACTAAGAAAATTATAGGTCTGATAGACCAATTTGGTCTCAGTGGATGTTAACCGCCATCATCATCATCATCATTATATATATATATTATATATATATATATATATAATAATATATATTATATATATATATATATATAATAAAGAGGTAAAATAATTTCAAAGTAAAAAAAATTTATAATTTTATTTCTAATTACTTACTACTTTTGGGAGATGTAATTCATTCACTACATTATACCCCTACTATGAAGGAGATTGGGAAATTCCTCAATTACTCATGATAGAGTTGACTCTGGTATTTCAAAAACAAATATTAATAGCAAAAATGCCTCAACCATAAATAAAAATATTTCTATACATTCCCATATGAGGAAGATGTGTAGTTCCTTCACTATTTAAAAATACTTCAATGAAGAGTTTAAATAAAATAGAAATATTTTAATATCCATGTTAAAGTGATACTTATCTCTCTCTATCTCTCTCTCACACAAACACACACAAATATATATTTTAAACCATAAATAAAATATTTGAATGCAAATCTTATGTAAAATAATTTTATCAACCTGACATATATAGAGAGAGAAAATCAATTGAAATTTTTTTACTCAATTAATAAGTATTTTCCACTTCTTATAGAGAGAGAAAGAGAGATTTCCTATGTAGTATTCAAAAAAAATATTAATAATGAAAAAAAAAACAATGAATGTGTGTGTATAAAATGAGAGTGAACATTAGATAGAGAAAAATAGTTCTTATTGCATTGATATAATATTTCAATGCACATTTTGAATGCCAACTATGTATATAATATATAAAACAATTAAAAAAAGAAAAAAACTTTATGCTTAAAACACTTATTGGTGTATTGTTGAAATGAAATAGATGTATAATTCTTTTCTTGCTTATATATATATATATATATAATATATATATATATATAATATATATATATATATATATATATATATATAATATATATATATATATATATATATATATATATTATATATATATATAATAATATATATATATATATCTATCTAACCTTGGATTTATCAAACACCAAGAGGGATCTAATGTCTCAGAGATGGAAAACTTTAAGTTCCAAAAGAAGTTTGCAACCCTATATTTGATCCCTCTCTCCACTTGACATTCAAGATTGAGTCGAAATAAAAGAATAAAAATAATACAATTTGGAATTGATAAAATTATCTTACTAATGGACATGGATAACCACTAATAATGGGGGAACCTAGAAAAGCAATAATCTAGAAAATATATTAAAATTCTAAAAATAAACAATAACCTAAATTCCTTAAAAGAAAAAAAGTACCCTTGGTAGATTTGGAAAAGGGAAAAAATGGAGTGGAAAATCAATTAGGCAGTTTAAATAGGTGATTGTTATAGGAAAAAAGACACTAAATATTTACCTGCAAAACAAATAAAACCCTAAACAATATCTAGATAAAAAGAAAAGTTCCTTAGAAGGTGAACAAAGCCTATAGTGGCACTGAAGCCAACTTGCTAGTTGAAGCCTGAAATATTAAACCCTTAAATGCAAGCTATGAGGGATTTGGCCTACAGTCTAGCATAGACTTGATTTTAAAGAACTTCAAGGTTTGGAAGTTGCAAGGAGCTTTATAGATTTAACACTTTGACTAAATAGTTACTTTATGGAAACTTTTCTTGAATGCACCTACCTCAAGCAGGCATAGTGTATTTGTGGGAGAGGGTTGTAATGAAAGCAGTAAAGAGGAAAGAGAGGCTTCAGGAAGGCTTTTCTTCCATCTATAACCCCAACTCCCTTCAATTTGAAAAGGAAAGGAAACTGTGTTGGAACACTAGATCTTGTTTTCCTTCTTGAGAACTAATCCACTAAATCTTTTTATTATCTTTAATATCCAAGCTCCCCACAACTAGGAAGAATAAAAACAATGTTGACTCCCCATCGATGAGTGGATTCATCCATATACAAAGAGGGCCATGCATGTAATACTAGCCTAATAGATCATGGATATTAGTGGATATTAAGGAATACTTCATTTAATCTTGCTTCACTAAAGAAAATTTAAAAAGAATACCTTCAAAATGAAATGAAGCGTTGACAACCACTTGTGGTAGCTCTCTTACTACAAATCTACTGCCATCTTGAAATGTATCATCCAACAACCAATAAATTTTCAAAACCAATTGGGGACAAACTCTGCAAACAGAAAGAATGTAAATGATAATATTCGTTCAACAACATTTTACCAGGGAAGGCTTTGAGGAAGCAACAAAATGTTCTAGATGTCTTAAATAGTCATACATAGTATTGTAGCATACAAAACAAAACTAGTAATTCACATAATCCAAAATAAAGTTAATTCTTCCTAGAAACAAACATGCATACAAATATGTTTTTGGCTTTGTGAATATAAAAACTCATCTCAACTATTCTATTATTGTTTTCTAATGCTATTTCATGCATAGAATACAATGCTATTCAAAAACTACAAAGGGAAAGAAAAAATAACCTTGTTTTCAACTAGGGAATGTGGTCCAATAATGATAGTCAAATATAAAGGTTCTCTTAAATGTTGTGAAAAAAATTATTCATATTTTTTTCATGCCAGGACCATATATTATAGAAGATTCAAGGATTGTTTGAACTGGACATCAAAATATAAGAGATTTTATAAGATTAAAGATCTCACAGTAAATGGAAATCCACATTTTGACCTCTATATATTAGATTCAAGGATTGGTTGAACCAGACATCAGAATCTAAGGGATTGTATAAGATAAAAGATCTCACAATAAATGGAAACCCACATTTTGATCTCAACCTTTGATAGAAGGTAGTAGAGATGGGATTACTTCTTGCAATGTCAACCTTGGATTTCAATAATAAAGGTGCTTTAACCATGGGAGTCAATAAATTGAACTAACCCTAGGGGTTAGCACTCCCAGAGGAAGAAAGTCAGCCTCCCTCTTAGCCCAAAGGAAAGACAGATGTTGTTGTTATTAATAGACATGTCAACTTTACAAGACTTGATTCTCGGTGGGCAAGATAACAATCATTCCACCCAACCACCCATGCTAAACTCAATTGATAAAACTATTATAAATTTATATATAAAAATAATTTATTTTATTTTAAAAATTCAAATTATAGTTTTTTTTTAATTAAATTTCATTTTGAATATATAAATAGATTGATCATGAATTTTCTCAATCATTGTGTGTAATGTCCAAAGTTTTAGGTAAACACAAAACCCATTCTCAAGGACATAAACTGTAATGAAGAATCGAAGTATTACCAGATATATATGTAGAAATGAAAAGAATCATAAAATGATTATGACACTTAGAAATAAAATGTGATCATTAATGAAAATCATTTTATAAATAATTATTAAAAAGGAAATATGGAAATAATTAGAATGAGACAAATTAAAATTAGTGAAATTTGGAAAGGATTAAATGAAATTGATGAGATAAATCACAAATGGGCCAGATTAAGTTTAAATATTACCATTAATTAACATGTACTTTTATTGATTAATAAAATTAAATATTAAAAAATTAAAAGATTAATGAATTAATAATAGAAAAATAGAATTAGATTATAATGGAGTAAAATATATTAAAAGACCAGATTAAGAGGGAATTAAAGGTAAAAATGAAGTAAAAGAAAGGACAAGGGAAAGGGAGAAATATAGGAATACTATGGTAAACATAGTAGATGGAATGCAGAAGAATGAAATAGAAAAGAGTAGCGTGCAGGGAGGGGCGAAGAAGAGGGATATCAAATGAGGGTGAAAGAAAAGGACATTAGGATGGGTTAGACCTAATATGAGAATAAGGAGAATTATATTTTGAGGAAAATAAATGGATGCTAAGTTTATAATTAAGGCTCAACTTATATCCATCTTCTCGATTAAAATTATATGTGTTTTTCAATCTCTAAATCTTTCGTGATGATGCATAGGGACCCTGAAAGATGAGGACATTAGGATGGGTTAGAACTAACATTAGAATAAGGAGGATTATATTTGGAGGAAAATAAAAGGACTATAAGTTTGCAAAAATTGCTCAACTTATATCCATATTCACAATTAAAGTTATAGGAGTGCTATGGAGCTTCCTTGATGATGCCTTTCGCAGACGCTAATATTTTAGTAAATATTTTATGTTGAGGGAGTGTTCAACAATGGTTGATTTAGCTACACGATTATGAAAGGTATTATATCGATATGGTCTTTAAATCAAAGGATCTCTAGTTTGACTTATGTATGACTTACCACAAGAGCAAGAGATCTCATACACTTAGGAGCCAAGCATAAGATTATTTTTTATCTTTGACAAATCTAAAAAACTATATGAAAGTCTTATAAAGTGAAATAAGATTTTGATATTTTTTCACAAAAAAAATTGGAAATATAATAAATAATACTTTGAATATAAAAAGCACTCTCAATAAATATAAATAAATAAATTGTGTAAATTATCTAATTCAAATTTATAAATTTAACAAACTTAATTAAAAAAAATTAATTTAAATCCTATCCATTAATCCTAACATACACTCATTAACCAGAAATAAATAAATAAATAACGAAAAAATATAATATTATTAGAGGGCACATTTTATTTCAATTAAACATTAAAAATCAAGATTATTTAGCAAAGAAACAACTCATTAAAAGTCAAAATAATTTCTCCGCAAAATACAATAACATAATATCATAAACGTACACGTGTGAGAATTCTATAACAAATATCAATGATACAAATTATCTTACTCAAACATACAAATCCTTACAAATCCTAGCGTGCTCTCATTAATAAGGAAAAGGGCAAAAAAATAAATAAATAACTCGAGTTTGCGTTTTATTTCAAACAACTCACCGCAAAATGATTACCAAAGAAAAAACTCATTCAAAGCCAATGATTTAAAACAAAAAAAGGGTAACACAAGAAACTATTGAAGTTACATGTGTGCAAATTCTATGACAAAGAGGTTGACCGCCCAATTGGAGTTTGGCAAATGGGACACGAGAGATTTCTCCGCAACCATTTTGAAATGCAGTCTGAATGAAACAGGTGGGAGCATGGTAAACGACGCACAGTACGATTACTGCCATTTCCAGCTTCATTGTCATGGTCCTCAACATAATTCAAGGCTTCTATGCAAATAGAACATAATGATTTCTCTCCTTCTTCATCTGCCACTTCATTTAATTCAATCTTTTGACACAGTGTCTCCACTATATTTCTTGTTATTTCTTCTTCTATTATTTCATCATTGTCATCATTGTCTGCCCTACTTAATGGAATATGTTGCCTTCGCCTTCCATCTTCCACTCCCTATTGTTCAACAAATCTTGCAACAATTCCAAATGCCGGTGCGTCAGTTGGCACTGCCCTTTGTACATCATATCCTGCAACAATTCCAAGTGTGAGTGCTCCAGCGGGCACCACCATATGTTCATCATATCTGACAACATTTCCAAAAGCCAATGCCCCAACAGGGACCACCCTCTGTTCATCATATTCGGTAACAATTCCAAACGTCGGTGGCTCAGCTGGCATTGCCATCTGTTCATCATATTCGGCAACAAATCCAAAAGTCGCTGCCCTAGCTTACACCACCATTTGTTCATCATATCCCGCTACAAATCCAAACTTCGATGCCCCAGCGAGCACCGCCATATGTTCATTATATCCGACAACAGTTCCAAAAGCTGGTGCCCCCGCTGGCACCACCATCTGTTCATCATATCCGGCGACAATTCCAAAAGTCGGTGCCCCAGCTGGCACAACCATTTGTTCATCATATCCGGTGACAATTCCAAATGCTGGTGCCCCAGCTGGAACCACCGTATCCGGCGACAATTCCAAAACCTTGTGCCCCAGCTAGCACCACCCTCTGTTCATCGTATCTGGTGACAATTCCAAAAGTCGATGCCCCCGCTAGCACTGCAATCTGTTCAACATATTCAACGACAATTCCAAAAGTCGGTGCCCTAGCGGGCACCGCCATTTGTTCATCATATCCAGCAACAATTCCAAAAGTCGGTGCCCCCGCTAACACCACCATCTGTTCATCATATCTTGGAACAATTCCAAAAATTGGTGCCCCAGCAGGCACTGCCATCTCTGCATCATATCCTAGAGCAATTCCAAAAACCGGTGCCCCAACACACACCGCCATCTGTTTATCATATCCAGCAACAATTCCAAAAACAAGTGCCCCAACCGGCACCGCTATCTGTTAATCATGCCCTGCAACAATTCCAAATGGGGGTACCCCAACTGGTGCCACCTTCTGTTCATTGTTGCCTGCTCGTCCTTCCATATTTTCCTCGTCAGCTGACTCGGCCAGACGCCGGTTATTATTAATGGCTCGTCACCCATCTGCGCCTTTCTGTACCAACTGCAACACAAAAATTTAATCGCACTTGAGTATGAATTCATTGACACGCGCCATACAAGTTCATATATATAACTTTGTAAGTGATTGGAACTGATAGATATTTCGTGATGTCGGCCGGTGTGCATCCAAAGCACCCGTCATCATCAGAACTGACCCTCGTCCGCACACATCTGGTGGTCCCGGCCCCGGCTTCCTCGTGACGGTTTGGCCATTTTCTTTATGAACTAAATTTTTTATTAATATTGGTGTGTAAAAGGGACATTTACCGTTAATAAGTTAGCCTTATAACTACTCTAATGAGGCGTGCTTTTTATAAGTATAATGAGGGACGATTAGTAGTTTATTAGAGATATAATGGACAAAATAAAATTTAAATTATTTATATCTATATAATCTTTTATTTTATTTGAGTTGAACCGGGGTTTTATCTTTTTTAATATTTTATTTTAAGTATCTTAATTAAACTTTAATTACACTAATTTAAAAAGATGGTTGACATTATTTATTAAATATGATTAAAATTTTTATAAAATGATAATAATAATTTGAAATTTAATTATTATTATTAATTTTTTAATTTTTTATCCATTTATATAATATTATTAAATAAATTATATAAATATGTTAAATATATTTTTATAAGATTTATAGTATATTAAAAAATATATAATTTAATAATTTTAGTTTTTTACTAATCTAGAATTTATAGGCAATGTGTATTTTGATTCCTTAATCTATAAGTAAATATAATTGCCTTTCAAGATGACAATCTATCTCTCCAGGACGCATTCGAGGCTCTCGACAACATACTCATTTTATCAAAATATCTGCTCTTGTTCAAGGTCGTTTTGAATTCTGGCAACACTTGGATCTTTGTGGTATTTTGAAAATTAGATCTATTATCATTACAAGTGACTTGAATCTCACCACTTTTGGTGAGGAGTGTTGGGGGCAGTGATGCAAATTGGATTCCATGAGCTCTTTCTTCAAAAATGTTTTCAAGGAGAACTCCCTAGTGGATATTTTCCCCTCACCCCTCACTCTGACATGGAAGAATGGTTGTTCTGGTCCTGGCTTGATAGGAAAACGACTAGACATATTTCTAGTCCATGAAAATCTCCTCAAACAACTTAGGTATATGTGCTCGTGGATTTCTCCTGAGACGTTGTCAGACCATGCTCCAATCTTCCTACAATGGTAGGGCGATCATATAAGGGAAGGAATTCCCTTTAAATTTAACTACTCATGGTTAGCTGAACTAAACTTTTGTCAACTCGTTCAAAATTCTTAGTCTATGGATCATACTTGTGAGGAGAAATTTTGGAATGGAGGTGGTCATGATTAAACTCGGTTTTCTCAAACAAAGAGTCTAGAAAAGGGATCAGCTTATAGATCACTAGAAATGTTTCATTCACTCACCTTATGTTCGTAAATGATGTGTTATTGCTTGGATAGGTCTCTTTGAATCAATGGAAGAATCTCTTCCATATTGTTACTTGAATAATTCACCCTAGGGTATGGGTTGAGCACTCCAACAAAACAAAGGGCATGCACCAATAAGAAGAAAACAAACAAGCAACCTTAATACATAAACTACAAAAGTAGGAAGAAGAAGTATTACCAAAAGGTCCTATGTTTGAGGTTGTTCCCATAGAGTCCAAACCCTATGTTTCCTCCAATGCTTCAAAATTTGTAACTTATTCAATAAAAGCACATGTGCCAGTAGTAGTTGAAAGCATGTTCATGATATAAATGTTAGATCATATAATCATATAAGTATAAAACATGAAATCATACAGTAGTTAGATTAAAACATTAATTAAAGCATTAAGATCATAACATCAGGAACAAGACATAACTTCTTTATTGATGACTTCAAAAGAATGTGGAAGAATACAACCTCATTCATCTGTGGCTCCAAGAAAAACCTTCCTCTGGATCTGTCCAGCCTAGGCCTCAACAATCCTCTTTCAAATGCATACACATGGATGCCATATAAAGGAGACGGACATCACAATGAGGAAACAGGGGTTTCCTATAGCTGGGAGTGCAGGAGGCAGAGGAATAAATCAAACTTGATCAGGGACAAGTTGGATATAATGTTAATATCCTATCTTTCTCTCCCCTTAGGCCTTCCCCAAGAGCTGTATTTATATCACCTCAAAATAGTTTTTTTCATTTGGGATATCGTTAGGCTATGGGCTCCTATAGGTAGGCTTCTGGTGTAACCCATAAACCCATCCCAAAAAATAGGGATTTTATATTTTTTCATATTTTAATTCATATACATGGGTTGGGTATAGTTGAAACCGTGTGTGCACACGTTTTTTGTAGGGTAGATTCGGTATGGAATTTAAAATAATATTTTTTAATATTTGGACCAAGTCTAAAGGGAAAGGGTTTCCCAAGGCCATGACTCGGAGCATCAAGTATACAAAGGTGGTAAATGATGCTATAACAATATCATCTCAAATTTTGGAATGGCGTCAAATTTATTCATGAATAACCTAAAATATGTTCTTGTCTATGCTCCCTCCAAGATGGACACAATTGTTGAAATTGCTAACACTTTTGGGGTGGCTACGTCTTTGTGTGAGTTGGGTTTCTCTTATCTCGGCTTCAAGTCGAAACCTAACAGATATGGTGATGGGCCTCTAAATTAGACATAAATTAAGGCCCATTCGATTATCCTTCAATACGTTAAACCTCTTTTTTTGCATTAGATAATGTATTTTTAACTTTAATATGTTCATTAGGAAGGTTTATAAATAATTACATATTTGTGCCTAATATTATTTATTTTTGTGGAATATTATAAGAATATTGGGTAGATTATGGAGATTTCGAGGAGGAAACAATTTACGGACTTGCTACCTACTACAGGAGGATCAATATTAAATAATAAATCAACAACATATTCTGTAATTATGGCACAAATTGTGGATCTCCAATGATTGAGAAAATCTAGTAATGTGTTCTCTATCGTTTAATACTGATTCCTAGTATTGGGAACCTGATCCACTAATCAAGGGATTTTGGTGGGGAAATATTCCTCCTTCCATGGGGAATGATTCCTAATCATTTTCTATAAGTAACAAGTCAATTTTTCCTCTAGGTGTGGATTTTTATTAGTCTTTTTGTGGGGAGAACTCGTATTTTTGCAGCTCCATTGTAATTTCTTGTAGGGATGTAATTGTATTGATGGAAATAATGAATATTGGTGACATGCTCAGCTTCTATATCTTGGTCTCCTTCATAAGACACTGAGTTTCCTTGGGCTTGGCCATCCCAGGAGCCTCAAAGCCCTTTTGTATCATCTGTTTTTCTTCTTTTCGCTTCTTATTCACATGCATCTTTTGTTCTTGTGTTTTTTCTATTTATGCATTTAGTGTTACTGATTTCTTGTTGTAGGATTAGGTTAAATGGTTGAAGTAAGTTATTTTGCAGGATCACAAACATCATTTCATCCTTGGAACAACTTTGGAAGTTCATAGTAATCATTGAGCTACTTGGATTAGTTTGCTTATTCCCAAATATAGATTTCTGGAATTCCTTTGTGGAAAATTGTAGTAAATTTATGCTATTTTTTAGGGCATGCTAATGAGCTTTAATTGATTTGGTTCCACTTTCATTACTTCAAAAAAGAATTCAAGTTAATAAAAAAAATTACCCCATTGCATTTTCACTTGCTTAAGTTGGCCATTTGATAGATTTACTAGCTCACCAGTTCTTGAATTTATAGATTTTAGACTAGTAATTTTCTGTCATTTTTTAACATGGGTTAACATAGGTATTTTTGAGTGATTCCACTTGGAATGGAGACCTAAGACATCCTAGTCAATAAAAAAAATTGTCCCATCCAATTTGGATTTGATTTGCTTCATAATTGATGAATTATAACTTCCTGTAGTAAATCTGTAACATCTTGTAGTTTCATGTAGTAGCCTTCCAACATGCATATACTTGCCCAGATTCGCTCAAGAATAAAGACCCCCTATGCTCTAAATCAATGATTAGGGAAGACTAAAGACCACTTGGGACTTCCATCTTTACCCATGCAAAACATTTCAACGATTTGGGCTAATGGACAAATTTATGAAATGGGTAATACAATGATGATTTTATTCATTGCCACATCCAATGAAATTTGTTAATGGATTTGAAGTCTTTAAATGTAATGGTAGACATTTAGTTCATGACCTTTACTTTCTGCAATTAGAATAGGTTTATTTCCTTGCACTTTCTTTCTTGCAATAGGTTGAGGTTTCCATTTTGAGCATTTCGTTTTCTGCAATTAGTTTAGGATTTGACTTCAGTACATGCACTCAATTATATCATGATAGAAAAGGAAGGCCACATTGTATGTTGCACATATAGTGGAGATACATCTTATGTTTGTAAGAAACCCGAGTTGATAATTAAATTTGGTAGCCTTGGGATTTGCAACATTCTTGATGCAATACCAAGGCTCATCATATGATGCTATGGATTGGAAATGTATCATAAAAAAAATGAAAAATAGGATGTTGCTTTGGGCTCATAAAAGATTATAATCAGGTGGAAAAATGGTCCTCACATAATCCATGCTCCATAACATATCGATATACTAGATGCATTTATATACCCTGCCTGGTTGCATTATAAAAAATATCAAATCTATCATAGTTGTCTTCATTTGGTTTGGGGCGAGAGGAGTTAAAAGCTTCACTTGGATAGTCTGGATGATATTTATTCACTTAAGGAATTCGTTGGATGGGGGATCAAAGATAATAAGATATTTGGGTGGGCTCTCACCATAAATAGCTTATGGCATGTTGTGATTGGTACAGGTATTTGGAAGGAAATTATTAAAAATAAATATATGAGTGGCAAGAATCTTCTGGATTTCTACAGGTCGGCCCAACAATCTTTCAGAAATGCTTCCTATATTTGGAACAATTTCACGAAGCTAAAGAAGGGGCTACTTGATAACATCTCTTAGGATATTAGTAGCGGAGGTCATGTTCTTGGTCGAATAGATGCCATTCATGACTTTGGGGGTTCACACCTTCTTCCGATAGATACCATCAAATTCCTCCATGATAAAGGCATATTTTTTCTATCCCAGATTTGTGCATCCTATGGCCCACTTCATATTTTCCCTACCTAGAAGAATGTGGTTGCTCTAGACATGTCGAGGCAGATGGCAAAAAATTGGTAGGATTACACTAACAAAATTCAATTTTTTGGAATTTCTCTTAGCAACAAGGTTGATACCCTCTAATCGAATGGTACTCTTTTTCATGGTCACCTTATGGTTGCGGATATATATAGATATATCCTTTTATCTATGTGGGGTGATATGCATATCAGTTGGTTCTATAAAGTCTATAAATGGTTCATTCCTACAAAGATAAAGAAGAAAATTGACTACCTCGTATGGAGGAATAAGATCCCCGGTTGGGAAAACTTATGGGAGAAAAGAAAATTGACTACCTCGTATGGAGGAATAAGATCCCCGGTTGGGCTGGGGAGATTCCCTATGTCTAAAGCGGAATCAGAAAGCACAATGCATATACCCTTTTAATTCCCTTGTGCCAACACCATTTGGGCGTGATTTCTTTTTACCTTGAAGATACTCGCAAGATGGGACTTTCCATCTATGGAATCTTACTACATCTAGTGGATGATACACTATCTAGCTTATGGGACTACTCCATTCTACATCATATGGGGAATGTGAACTAGAAAAAATCACTTGATTTTCTAGGATCACCCCCTTAAGATGGACTACATAATTGAATCCATTTGTTCCATGCTGTGTGCATATGATGTCTTGTTAGCCGAGAATTTTTCTTGCAGATCTGTTCAAGATGCCCATATCTTCTCTTTTTTGCAGGTGTTTTTGACGAGGCTGCACAAGGAGACAATTGTGGATGCAGGGTGGTTATCTTGATGACACCATCCTACAAATTTCACTTTCATTGGAATGGTGGTCGGGGGTCAAATACACAAGCTAAAATTATCGTAGTCTAGAGCCCTCTATACTATTCAAAGAAGCTTGGTTTAGAATCCTTGAACATTTTGGGTGACTCCTAGGTGGTCATCAAATGGTTTAATAGACAATCCTCCTTGACTCTACCTTTAATCTTCAATTGGATTCATAGGATTGACCAATTTATTTCTATGTTTCGCCACACCATCTGTGTGATTGTGTATAAGGAGTTTAACTCTGAGGCTGATGCTCTTTTAAAATAGGGTATAATTGATCCACGAGGGAGCATTTTCTTCTCTTTCATGCATCAGGGAACTCGACGAACCACTAGTTCTTTCTTGTTGGTTTGATTTGTGTTCAACTCTCATACTTTGGCTAGACTTTAGGTTTGGTGTGATTTTTTGTTCCCTTCCTGTATGTTGTCTTTTGTACAATTTCCTTTTTCCTAGCTACTATCAACTTTAGCTTTTTTCAACCCTTGCTAGCTTTAGATGGATTGTTCATATGTTATTTTTGTAATGTCTCCTTTGAATATTTTTATTTTTTTTATTTCCATTTCCATTGTGATCAATGGTAACTTTTTTATGATGAAATATACATTTACATGTAATGGTTTTTTTAAATAATTTTTTTTGTTCTTTCTTTCACTGAAAAAAAATTAAATAAATAAATAAATAACATTGTCATATGGTATTGTTGATGTGCAAGTTTAAATCAAGTTATATATATATATATATATATATTATATATATATATATATATATATATTATATTATATATATATTAAATTTATTAAAAATAATATTAAATTATTAAATATTGTAAAATTTAATATTAAATATTAAATTTAATATAGTTAACATCTATATTAAGTTTAAAAGCATGAAGATGTTATACAATTTATTTATTTTTGAAATACCATGTGTAAGATTATTATCACAAGTTTTTCAAAGAGAAGAAAATATATTATGTCTATTTTATGAGAAATAGATTTTTGATATTTGAAAATTTTAATTCAATTCGATATTTAAATTGGGTATCATTTATTCATTATTTTTATTTCCAAAATATTTTATTTTCATTATTTTATATAGTAAGAGAATGTCTTTAAAGTTTTTATTTAATTTAAAATTAAATAAATATTTTATTTTTTAAAATTATATAATTTTCACAATTAAATAAAAAAAATATTCTAAAATTAAATTTATTCTTTTTATGTATTGCATACTCAATTTTAATAAATAAATGGTTGAGGGAGAAAAGGTTGGACTACCTCCCTTCTTACAAAAGATTGGTGGATCTGACGTGAATATTCATAACATTTACGCTGAAATTTTGTTGACACCTAATCATAGGGATTGGGTGAACAACTGTAATTAGTGTAAATAAATAATAGAGAAAATGGAGAGTCAGTGAGAGATGAACTGAATAGTCACTTCCTCTTGTATATGATAATGAACAACCTGAATGAATAATATGATTTTATTTGAGGAGTTACCTCCTGGCCTGACATGGTATCAAAGCCAACCTCTACTTTTATTTTTCTGCATTATAACTCTTGTCAGTTTCCTGCCCTCTATCTCTTTTCTCTACTGAATCTCTACATTTGGACATGACCATCCGCATTAATGCTTAACTCTCATAGAAGTTGTATGGAGCAGACCTGCAAACAATAGTTGAAGTCGTTGAAGCCTTGGTGCTGAGAGATGGAACATGTGAGTTAAAAGACTATGAGCTGGGTCGAAACCTAGAGGTGTTGCGTCATTCGGTAAGTGTTTCAATAATCAGAATTCATTATCAAGCAGAAGACTGAAGGTCAATGGCATATATGGTGAATGCATGAAGTTTTTAGTCGGTTGAATGGTGCTAAGATTGGAGTGACTATGTACGTGGTCCCCTTGGCTCCCACAAGTGTATTCACTATCTTGTGGTCCCCTCACTCTCCTTCCATTGCAATTTCTTAAACCACCGTTGCTCCTACACTGTTGTTCCATATGCATAAACATGCTACTCCTACTTTGTTGTTCCATATAGATAAACACGATGCTCCTATGTTGTTGTTCCATATATATAAACACGTTGCTCCTACGTTGTTGTTCCATATGCATAAACATGTTGTTATTCCATATATATAAGGTTGATATATATACGTTGAATCCTATGCAGTTCTACCTCCTCTTGTATCCACGTTATTTTCATATTCCAAAATGTTGTTATAATTTATTTTGTCTCCATTTCATATAATTCTGAATGCTCCCAAACCTCTGGTATATATATAACATGTATTGCACCTCACAGTTGGTTGCTTACAAAATTTAAATGATTCTTCCCATATATACCTCTCCCATATATACCTTTGATATTTACATATTAGAATAATATTTTTTACATTTTTATCTACACAGCAAGTACAAATTTTTTCCAGTAGAGGAGTTTTTTTTTTACACAATACACATTTAAATGCATTCATTGATCTCTATAGTTGGAGTGGTTCTCATCGGAAAAGAGAATTATCCTGAATGGTTGCGGAAAATCAAATACACTCATTTTTAATGAGCTGTGGAAAGGAGTGTGTTGGAGACAGAGGCAAAGAGCCAAAACAACCTACCTCAGACAAGGAATTCATCATTTGGAAAATAAGAACAGCAAGGCCTATGCATTGATTTCAGCATCAGTAAATGAAGAGGTAAGTCGCCATATTTCACCATTTTCAAATGCCTGCGAAGCCTTACAAAAATTGAAGGAACTCTATGACTCACACTCTGCACTTGAAGTTGTTCAACTCATGATTAAACTCTTCACCCTTGAATTATAAAATAATGATCCTCTTGCTCTTGCATCAGAAGTAAAATCTATAATGCATGATATCAAAGTCACTAATGTTGAACTGGATATTCCTCTGATAGCTTTTATCAAGGCACTTTATCCCACTTACTCAAACTATCTTGAGTCATTGCAAGCAAATGGAAACCTCAAAGATATTACCGTTGACTCCCTTGTGAAAATTTTTTCTAAAAGAGCAAAAGCTTTTGGGAAGAAGACAGCGCCTGAGTATTCTGAAGAGGTTGTGTGCCTTGCTCATAGAGAAAATAATCCTGCTCAAGATTCTTCCAGAGGAAGAGGTGGTCGAAGATGTAACAACCCAGAAATAAAAACATGTAATTAATTAGATTAATCATGCGATTCATAGTCAACATGCAATTTATTAACTAATTAAAATATGGGTGAAGAGAGAGACAACTTACCTGTGGAATGCTATTTGAATGCCAGTTGAATTTTGCTACCTGCAACAAAGTCTTGGGGATGATTCTCCACCCAACCATAGGCTCAGTTGCACAAAATCTTGCTACCACTGGCCACCCCCAAGCCCTCAATCAACGTACTACTGCCAGGGTATCCTTTGTCTCACAACACTATTCTCCCAAGAGAATGGATGGTGGAATCATGGAATGATGGAATGGCTCTCATCTTCCTCCCCGTCTATTAAATAGAGAAAACATTGAAAGGGGAACACATGCACACACTCCATGTGTCAACATGCAACTTTATTTCTTTCTTGTTTTATTCTTTTGTTTTTACTTTTTGATAGTTTTACTGATTTTTACTATTTTTCTTGTTTTATTCTTTTGTTTTTACTTTTTGATAGTTTTACTGATTTTTACTATTTTTCTGTTTATTCTTATTTATATTTATTTAGAGCATGTAATTAATTTACTAATTTATT
>APFE031195397.1:25135-43881 GCA_000404065.3 Pinus taeda | reverse complement strand
ACACATCAATCCTATGCTCCTTTGGAATATTTTTACCCTTATGTTCAATTTTTGGAACTCCTCAATGTGCTCCATTATTGAACCCTTTTGTTTGAGACTTATCAATTGGCTAAAAAAAGTGTTGCTTTTTGTATCCTCATAATGTGCTGTCAATTATTCCGTAAAAATTGTCCAAGTGATAATTTGTTTATGAGAGGAAAGCCATTGATACCATACAAACTGATTTGGTTCTAAATATAAAGTTGCAATACGTACCTTTTGTGTGTTTTGCACATTATTGAGATCGAAAAATTGCTCCATTTGTAATGTCCATGTTGCGGGATCCTTGCCATCAAACTTCCTCATATCGATTTTTGGAATATGGTGGGTCTTCGATCCAACATGAGGGTCTATGGAATTATGATTAACATTTCTTTTGTTCTCATCATGAGTTTCCGTTACTACCCTTTCACCATTAATGACCATTTCTTGTAGCAACTTATTTATATTTATCTTCAATTCTTCCATTTCTGTCTTCAAATGTATCTTCCAATTGTCCATCTTAGCTTCCACGCCTTTCTTTAAACAATCCATATTAGCTTCTACACCTTTCTTTAAACCACCCATCTTATATTCTGTCGTTTTTTGTGCAAGTGACACTTGTTAAACTTGTTATTGTAATTTTGATGTATCATTTGGTATCAGAGCTTTGGATTCTAGGGTTTCGCTGCTCCAAACAGGTCATCGTGGCATTTTCACTATAAATTTTTTCTACGATGTTTCAGAAGCTAAAAAAAAACCCATTTGAAAAGAAATCACATTAAATCTAGGGTCCAAATTTAAGATCCGTTCGCGCTATATTGGCAGAGATATGATCTGAGGAAGTTGGTCTTCTTGCAGACTCCTGAATTTCATTCCAAACAGGTGACCTGAGGAAAATTGTCATAACTTTCTCTCTGAGCATATTATTGGAATTTCATAAGAAGGTATAGAAAGAAGACGGATTATAGTTTCTTGTATATATTCTTCAGAGCCAAAGGTTGAAACAGTGACTCGTGGCACGTCGGATAAGTTTGCTCTACTGAATTAGTCTATAATCAGGTCACTGTGGGAGATTTTGCATAAATCTCCCTTGGAGAATCCAATTTCGATCAGATTGGTGGCATTGGAAAGAGGACACAGAGGGCTACTGCAAATCACAATTTCAGAACTTGATGATCTAAAAGTACAGAGATACATCAGAGGCAATATAGAGCTCCTACCAAGTGAAAAATGGTGTGTAGATTCTTTTAAATTTTTGCTTAAGATTGGTTTGAAAATTTATTTTGAAGGAATTCAAAGGGAATAGTAGAGCATTATTATTGGTAAGGGATGCCCCGAGGAAATAAAATTGCAAACACCTAGTAAGCAACCTGAAATCCATAGCATGACTCATGAAGAAGAGGAAGAAATGCTACATGATATATCAAAATTACAAGAACAAGTGCAACAAATGTCACACTCACAAAAGCTAACAGAAGCTAAGATAAATGGCATGGAATCTAAGATAAAGGGCATGGAAGCTAAGATGGATGATTTGAAGATAGATTTGAAGGCAGATTTGAAGACAGATTTAACAAATTTTCTACAAGAAATACTTACTAATGGTGAAAAGGTTGTAAAATAAACTCATGATGCGAACAAAAGAAATTTTAATCACGATTTTATAGACTCTAATGTGGGATCTAAGACCCATCATATTCCAAAAATCGATATGAGGAAGTTTGATGCAAGGATCCCGCAACATGGATATTACAGATGGAGCAATTTTTCGATCTCAATAATGTGCAAAACACACAAAAGGTACGTATGGCAACTTTATATTTGGAACCAAATCAGTTTGTATGGTATAATGGCTTTGCTCTCGTAAACAATTTATCACTTGGGCAATTTTTACGGAAGAACTGATGGCACATTATGAGGATACAAAAAGCAACACTTTTTAAAGCCAATTGATAAGTCTCAAACAAAAGGGTTCAATAATGGAGCACATTTAGGAGTTCCAAAAATTGAACATAAGGGTAAGAAATATTCTAGAAGAGCATAGGATTGATGTGTTCATAGGGTCTTTAAAGGATAATATCCAACATGATGTTCGCCTTTGGGAACCTGATTCATTAGAGAAGGCATTCAGGTTAGAAAGAAAAATGGAAAGAAAAATTTATGGCAACCAAGAAGCATACCACTCACAACTATAAAGATGGAAGTGTTGTCCCTAGTCTTCCACAGCCTATAAGGTGATACCACAACAATTGGAAAAAAAAAGAGCAAAGGGCTTTGTTACAGTTGTGATAGCAAATACACTAAAGGTCATAAGTGTGCTGAGAAGAAATTATTCTACATAGATTGTGAAGAGGAAGAAGAAAAGGAGCAAGAAAGGTCAAAAGAAGAGGATATACTCCAGGAGCCAAGCCTCGAAAAAAAAGAAATGAATTCGACCATACCTTGTAATGCATTGGCGGAATTACCACTCCTCAAACCATCAAGATAGAAGGACAAATCAAGAAGAAAAAAGTAATAGTGTTGATTGATTCAGGACGTACCCACAATTTTATTCATTGTAAGGTAGAAAAAGAATTGAATTTCTCCCTATATCCAGCACCAAAGTGTCAAGTGATGGTTGAAAATGGATGAACAATAAATTACTCTGGAAAGTGTCATAATATCAAGCTATCCATGGGAGAATATGTATTGACTAGCCCGATGCTTTCCATTCCAATGGGAGGTGTTGATGTTGTACTAGGAGTCTAATGGCTACAATCCTTGGGTACAATAGCTTTTAATTTTCAAGAAATTTTCATGAAATTTTGTATGGAAGGAAAGGAAGTTGAATTAAGGGGTATTGCAAGGAAATAAGGAAATATAATAAGCTCTAACGGTATGACAAAGCTTCTAAAAAAGGAACAAAGAGTTGTAATTGCATAATTATGTTCGCTAGATGTTTCCACATCGAAATCATCTATTTCTCTAGATCTCCAAAAAATCTTGGACAATCATTCCAAGGTATTTGAGACTCCCAAATGTCTCCCACCTATTCTTGATCATGATCATGCTATTCATCTAATTCCAAGAAGTGTTCCTCCAAACATCAGGCCGTACAGATATCCATATGCCCAAAAGAGCGAAATCGAACATATGGTTGCAAAAATGCTAGAGGCTGGTATAATTCAGCCTAGTCAAAGTTCTTTCTCTGCTCCAGTAGTATTGGTGCACAAGAAGGATGGATCATGGTGCATGTCTCTAGATTATTGGGAGCTCAACAAGCTCACTAGTAAAGATAAGTTTCCCATTCCTATCATTGATGAATTACTGGATGAATTGCATGGATCAATTTACTTCACCAAGTTGGATCTTCATTCAAGATATCATAAAATCAGAATGAAGACTGAAGACATTCCCAAAACAACAATTAGAACTCATGAGGGTCATTATGAATTTTTGGTCATGCCTTTTGGCCTTACCAATGCACCTTCTACATTTCAAGGTTTGATGAATTCCATTTTCAAACCCTTCCTTAGAAAAATTGTGTTAGTATCTTTTTATGATATACTAATCTACAACAAGTCTTGGAAGGATCATGTTGAACATGTTGACAGGGTGCTACAACTATTGGAGGAGAAGCAATTATATGCAAAAATATCCAAATGTTTCTTTGGAGTACAAGAGGTGGAATATCTGGGTCATATTGTATCTCATGAAGGAGTTAAGGTAGACCCTAGCAAAATTAAAGCCATTAAGAAATGGAAAATTCCGACATCCATAAAGCATCTGCGAGGATTTCTCGGGTTGACAGGGTATTATCACAAGTTTGTTAAGAATTATGGGAGAATAGAAGCACCTCTAACAACATTATTGAAGAAATATGCATTTTCATGGACTTGTTGTGGCCAGCAACAACCCCCCTTCTTATTTAGTTTTATCACTAATACTAAATAAGTGGGGACCCTTATTCAAAAATTTAAAAAATCGATTAATGCTTGTATTTCCTTTTTCAATAAAACTTACTATCATAAAATTAGGAGAATACCCTCGAAAAATCTAAAAGACTTAAGTTTTATTATAAGTTAGAATAAAATCATTCCTTAAAGTGCATCACATCGAAAAAAGGTAATGAATGCCTTCCTACAAGCGGAATCTCTAAGATTGCAAAATCACGATGCGAAATCACGCATCAAAAGATCCTCATCGCATCGCATGCCTCAACCATTACTTAATTTGAAATGCCTCAAACCACCGATATGCTATGGCGCATGTCACAAATCACATTTTGCATAAAACACATTAACGGATGATTTGTGATGTTGCGATCTGTGATATTTTGAAGGAAATCGCAAAATCGCCTTATCGCAAATCTTTAGGGCTTGTTGTTCGAAAAAGCTTTTTCCATAAACCGATGCCCGATTATGCGAGTTAATGTTAATCAATGAGTTAGTTGGCAATCATTAATGAAATATGGTTTTGATCTAATTGAAGAGCCATTTCACGTAAGGTGGTATATTTGATATGTTTTCGGCATTTAAATCTTTCCCATCACCTTTTTCTTATCATTATTCTCACCTCATTTGTAAAATGAAGGAGCAAAGAGCAGAAAAGTATACATAGCACTGTTCAGGATATTAAGGGAAAGAAGGGTAAAGCTCCAAGTTCTGAAGATAAAGAAATGATGCCCTTATACACGGACACCACCTGTAATAAAGATGTTGGTATTACTACTTGGGAAGGCATGTACAATCTACTCGAGGAAGAAAATCCCAAGGTAATGAAGGTTACGGCTACTGCAGGCTCACATGGGTCTTCTGAGGTGTTTATTACAAAACTAGCATGTTTGTTCTTGCATAGGATAGTGACAAGACCCAAAATTCTTCCATACACGGACATAGTCAAATGGGTACTGGATAATGCTGATATCACATAGAGAGAATTTAAAACTCAAAACCACGAACTCACAAAGTTGTTATTTTCACAAAATTTAAGCTTTACATCCTCTAAAAAAAAGTAGGCAAGAGGCAAAAATTGCACCAAGGAACTTCGGATCGAGAAACGGAGGCAGTTTTTGATCACGCATTGCCAGGCAAAACCCCTCAATATGGAAAGCCTCTAATCGCTTAGTTGCCTGTAAACCCAAAAATTTGTAGGAAAAAGTGCTAAAGGTGGAAGACAAAACTTGAACTCCAAAACCAGTGGTATTTATAAGGGATATCCTCAAGAGGCATGTAAATATCTACCAAATGTACAACATCTACAGACAAGTTGGAGATAGAAGGCTCAAGAGAAAGTAGAGTCCATCAAAAGATTAACCAAGTTGAATTAGGATTCTTAC
Organism: Pinus taeda; assembly: GCA_000404065.3. NCBI lineage: Eukaryota > Viridiplantae > Streptophyta > Pinopsida > Pinales > Pinaceae > Pinus > Pinus taeda. The sequence goes on along the minus strand of APFE031195397.1, from coordinate 38,543 downwards.
TTGGCGTACTTGGTAAAACCACATAGCCAGTGCATGACTCTCAAATGTATCATCAATTCTGCCGAGAAGATGGCGCCAACAATTGTCGATTCCATTTTCACAGGACAACAAAAGTTGGAAGTCAGCCAGCCAACTCTCCTCAAGAAAATGATAAATGCTTGCGATTACAAGGAATAGATACAAAAATAGTTAGTTGTTAGTTTTAGTTTTAGATTCAGTTTTAGTTTTAATTTTGCTTTATTTTTCCCTGAAATGAGGACGATCATTTAAACCGCATCCTACATCTTTGTAATAAATTATTTTTAGATTTGGTGAGTAGTATTTAAACCCTTCTCATGCATTTAGAGAAGGGTCCTGAAATTTGTCAAAAATTTGTCCTCAGAACATGCACTTTTGCACCCTCCGAGGAGGTTTTGATGAATATATGGAACAAGATTAATTGATATCTGCATTTAATATCTACTACTGATGTTGCACTTTTGTACTCTTAGTGGATGTTGGATTAAGAAGAGATAAATCATTATTGCTTGAAGCTCATGAGTAGGACTAGTTACAAATGGTACTTCTATCTCTTAACTATTTCTGCTTCTGCGTTAAAGTGATATTCATGTTCAGTTATTTATATATGAATGTTTGAATGCTTGAGTTATCATTTGGCACTTTTGTACGGTGATAGCTCTTTGTTTATGCTTAATATATAAGTATCTTATTATGTGATATGTTTTTGGCAATTGTTTCGTCTAACGTTTTATACGAAATGGTTTATCTTTATTGAATCCTTTTCATATGGTAGTTGAATGATCTTTATTACCAATTACCATTTGAAATCATTTTAGATCGCATAACTGAAAGATTACACCCTGGGTTAGTTTAGAATTAGATATTTTTGTTCATTAGAATACAATTGCATGTTGTTAGATTAGATTTAGAATAAAAGCATTTTACTTAGAACTTATTAGAAAGGAAATATCAATTTTCAACACACACAAACATAAATTGGGAAACTGGTCCCATATCCCTAGTCGGACCCATTATACCAAATGGAAAAGGAGCTGCTAACCAAGGTCTAGACTAGGTGGGTATCCCCCTTGTTGTAGACCCGATGTTCGGGGCTTCAACATATTTGGCGCTAGAAGGAGGGCCCCGAACTGTGAATGGAAAGTAAATCTAAATCTAAATACCATTCTGAGAGTAAATCGGCCTCACCATCTCCCTCAACTTCTCCATCACACTTAGAATCTTTAAATCTTGAGCAAGGAGTCGAAAGAACAACAACCACTACCACAAACCCGAACATTTCAGAGAAATCTACTATTGAACCTCCTAAAGTTGAATCTTTGATCCATAAACTTCAGTGATTTTCTATATCACCTCAAAGATTTGAAAAATCTCAAGGTAGTGTGACTTCACAATATAACCCTGCTCATCCTCTTACCATATTAACGAGAAAAAAGTTTGGTATTGAGCCAACTGAGTTACCTCTACCTACAAGAAATAGAGCAAGGAAATCACCTAAAGGGTCTAATAGCGAGACTCTTTCATCATCATCATCCATCTCAACCTCTCCACTGTGAAGTCAACCATCCACCCCTCCACTTTAGATTATTGTCCACCAATTCACTGGAACTTCCACATCTCCTTCTCAATCTCTAGAACTATAATATCCTCATCTCCTAACTGCAAGGATCGTCTTTTGCGCTTTCATTTGTTAGTAGTTCAATGATGGCCCAATCTCCATGGAATAACCTAGGGAAATTCTTAATGCCTGTGCCCTTGAGTCAAATACCGGCCCATCTTGAGAAATGGCTACCTAAGTTTAATGTTAAAGCAGGCATGCTAGTGGAAGAACATATAAACAACTTTATGTTATCTATAAATCTCAATGGAGTTACTAATGAAGACGCTGTCATCCGGCTCTTTCCTTACACCTTGCAAGGAGTAGCCAAATCATGGTATTTCTAATTACCATCTGGATCCATCACTAGTTGGGATATCTTACAAGAACAATTCTTGACTAAGTTCGGTGATGACAGGTCTACGAAAACACTGATCAATGACCTGTCTACCCTTGAGGCTGAGTCAAAGGAACCTATCAAAGATTTTAACTCATGTTTCAATAAACTATTGAACAAAATTCCTACTGCTTCCAAGCCTAGCGAAGAAGTGCGAAGTGAATGGTACATCTCTTCTTTACCATCAAACATAGCGATCTTCATCGATAGGGCTAACAAAACAACTTTAGCTGACAATATGAAGGAAGCAATAACAGTAGAGAAACATATCATAGCTTTAGAAAATAAAAATGTCATTGATGAACGAAAATCTAAGAAGGCTACTTTTAAGGAAGATCCCAAGAAAAAACAATGAAAAGATCCATTTGATTTAGAAGGATTGCAGAAAGTTTTGAAAATCATGTCTAACGAAATGGTTGACATTAAGAAACAAGTAGCAGAGACTTCTTCTAAAAAACTGTACAAGCCTTATAGAGGAAATCCTTCTACTGATTCAAAGCCTCCCAACGCTATTACAAATGCTGAATCAGAAGAAGAAGAAGAGGAAATTGCTACCAAAGAGCCTACCAATGAAGAAGAAGTTGTAGAGGTACAAGGTATGTGGGATTTCATCCTCCCAGATGAAGAGGATCAAGAGGCATCACTAGTTAGTACTAGAAGTAGAAATCAACTCGATCCTCCTCAACCTATTCCTAAGCCAAAGAGCGCAAGCTCAATGCCTAAGGACAAAGTCGCAGCAAAGAAGAAAGCACCTAAAGTGACTCAAACAAGCTCGGTCAAAACAAATTCACCAACTCCATCTAAAACATTGATTGCTTCGAATGAAATGGAGTATAATATCATAGAAGACATGCAAAGGACTAGGGCTAACATCACTTCTTATGAGTTGAGAAAGTTAAAACATCAACAAAAGATTCTTTTGAAAGAATTACAAGCAGTACCAGTTGCACCTCTGCCCTCCGCTGTAATCTCTCAAGCTTCCCATGAAATGGGAAGACCTCCAAATAATGTGACTAATAAAGTTGATCCAAACGATATTGCTTTAATTGGAGGAAGGTCAAGATCTCATATTCCCCCATTTCTTCTTACTTATGAAGTTTTCAACAAAAATTTGCATAATTGTTTAGTTGATTCTAGAGCTTCATCTAATATCTTACCTAAGTCAATATGTGCAAAGTTGAACGTTCAACCTCAAAAATTTGTTTTGTGCATAGTTCAACTAGATCGGTTGCAAGTTGAAGTGATCAGTGAACTAAATCAGGTTACCATAAGAATGTCATCTAATCCAAAGGTATGTCAAGTTATCGACATTTTAGTTGCAGATATTCCAGAATTTTATGGCTTACTTAGCAGAGATTGGTCAGAAAAACTTCATGGATACTTTGCAACCAATTGGTCACACATGTGGTTCCCTTACAATGGTAAACCAAATCAAATAAAGGTTGAGCGAGAAAGACATAAAAAATACATAGTAACATAATTGGAAGGAGAAAATGAACCTATAGCATACAACAATAATATAATTGGAAACTATTCTGTTGATTATTTCATAGGAAATTTTAATGCTCACACTTCACCTTACTTAGAACATTCTGTTTTATCTCAAGTAGAAATTTTTTCTCAAACAGATAGTTCTAAATGTATTAATTTTATAGATAGTCCTGTAAATAAATCTTTATTTTGGAAGTTTTTTTTTTTTACGATTCTAAGTCTAATGAGGGAGCTAGAGCAAGATGTGTATTAATCAGTCCAGAGGGAAACAAAACTATGCTAACTTGTAGACTCGAGTTCGATTGCACCAATAATACTGCAGAATACGAGGCTTTAGTCCAAGGATTATACAAAGCAATCAGATTAGACATCAAATATCTACAAGTCTTCAGAGATTCTGAAATTGTTATCAGACAGGTACGAAATACTATACATTGTCTATCAGGTCATTTAAAGCATTACCAATCTTTAGTACAAGATCTGATTGAACATTTTATAGCATTCAATATTTCATCAATTCCCAGACTCCAGAATACTAGCACTGACCTCTTAGCAAACATAGCCTCCAAGCTTATTCCCTCAGAAGACTATAGCCCTGATAGATTTTCAATCGAATTAATCTTTAGACCTTCAATTCCTGATAAAATTACCAATTGGAGAATTTTCAATGATGATCCTGATATTGTAAGCTTCCTCACATCAGAGGGATCTTACACTAATCAGATAATTGATAAAGACCAACATGACAGACAATTGAAACAAGATAGCTCTAATAATGCTATGCCAAAATCAGTAGTCAAATTGGAAGACCTATATGATTTGAAATATCGATTCAAAAGATCTACCAATTCAAAGCTTCAAAGTTCAACTCTGAAATATGAATTAGTAAATCTAGGATCCGATACCAAGCCGCAGAATATCAATCTAGGTCTTGGCTTAGCTCCTGAAGAAAAATTAGCATATGTTCGTCTCTTGAAACAAGACAAAAGAGTCTTTGCCTGGAACTATGATGAACTTAAGACTTACGAAACTTCTATCATCCAACATACTATCCCAATGATAAACGATGAAAAACGTGTCCAACAAAAGTTGAGAAAGATCCATCCTAATCTAGAAAACCAGATCAAATCTGAGCTCAATAAGTTATTGAAAGCCAAAATCATTTTTCCTGTTTGACATTCTAAATGGGTTTCCAATATGGTTCCCATTAGAAAGAAAAACGGAGACATTAGAATTTGCATTGCATTTCGAAATCTTAACAAAGCCTGTCAAAAGGATAATTTTCCTTTGCCTCCTATGGAGCAAATACTACAGGCAGTTGCAGGATCAGAATTAATGTCCTTTTTAGATGGATTTTCCGATTATAACCAAGTTTTGGACCATCCTGATGACCAATTAAAGACCACATTTAGAACCAAATGGGGTACTTATACATATCAAAAGATGCCTTTCGATTTGATCAACGTTGGAACCACATTTCAAAGGGTCATGGACATCGTATTTAAGGGATTAGTAAACAAATTAGTAGTAATCTACTTGGATGATATAACTGTATATTCCAAGAAGTGAGGCAATCATCTTAGAGATTTAAAACAAATCTTCCAACGTTGCTAAAGGTATGGAATTTCACTTAACCCAAAAAAGTCCTTTTTTGCATTAAGTGAAGGAAAATTTCTTGGATTCATAGTGTCAAAATATGGAATCCATAGTGATCCTGACAGAATCAAGGAGATTTCCGAAATACCCCTACCTCACAACAAGAAAACTATGCAATCCTTCCTTGGCCAGATTAATTTTGTAAAGAGATTTGTCCTAGATTTTTCAAGAATCACATCTCCTTTACAAGCAATGATTAAAAAGAACTCAATCTTCAAATGGGGCCAAGATGAATACGAATCATTCAATCTGATTAAACGAGCGATTGTTAACGCTCCATCTTTAGCAACTCCAATTTTTTCCGATCCTTTCATTTTATATACATTTTCCTCTGATAGATCATATGCTACGATACTCACTCAAGCAAATCAAGATAAGGCAGAAGCCCCTTTTTCAGTTCAAATCTACAAGGGGATGAATTAAATTATTCAGACGTTGAGAAACAAGCTTATGTTCTTTTCGAAGCGATTAAATATTTCAGACCCTTTCTGCTTAAAACCCATACAAAAATCATAGTATTGTTTCCAGCAGTAAGAAATCTCTTAGTACAGAAATATGTGGGTGAGAAAAGAACCAATTGGGTTACCCCCTTACAAGAATACGACATTGAAATTAAACCAGCAAGTATTGTAAAAGGTCAAGGATTTTGCAAAATGTTGGCTGGAGCATCGCTTATTTCCGAAATACCATCTGTGGAGATAGAAATGTACAAGGTAAGCCTAAACAATGTTGAATCATTATACGCTGATATCATATTTTATATAAAGAAGGGAAATGCTCCTTAAACCTTGATTATACAAAGAAAAGAGCTCTAAGGTTGAAGGCTAAGTAATATCAACTCGTAAATGATGTACTTTTTAGGATGAATTATGATTTTGTTTGCTTCAATGTCTTGAGAAATCTGAAGCTGAAAAGGTGTTGCAAGAACTCCATGATGGACCAGTAGGTGGAAATTATGCAGGAGATGCTACAACACATAAAATCCTATGCGCAGGCTATTACTGGCCCACACTATTCAAAGATGGACATAGCTACGTAAGGAAATGTCAAGTTTGTCAAACTGCTACTGGGAGACAAAAGAAACCATCGTTTCCTTTGCAACCAGTCAACATTGAACAACCTTTTGATCAATGGGGATTGGATATAATAGGTGAGATCATTCCTCACTCTCCTAAACAGCATAGGTATATCCTTACAGCTACAGATTATTTTACTAAATGGGTAGAAGCAGTTCCTCTCAAGATAGCTAATGCCGAACACATCATTAATTTCATAGATCAGTTCATAATCACCAGGTTTGGTTTACCTTCTACTTTAATTTTTGATAATGCATCATATTTTTCTGGAAATGCTATGACTGAATTTGCACTCAAAAGAGGTTTTAAGCTTAAATACTCTGCCAATTATTACCCACAGGGGAATGGGTTAGCTGAATCTACGGATAAAAACTTAATTAGAATCATTAAGCGAACCATTGATAAAACTCACAAAAATTGGCACAAGTCTTTAATATATGCTTTATGGGTAGATCAAATAATGCAGAAAGCCTCCATTGGCACTTCTCCCTTTAATTTAGTTTATGGGAAAGAAGTGGTTCTTCCAACTCATCTAGCAATTCCTTCTTTGGCCTTAGTTCAATATATTGATGAAGCACCAACTTCTTCCTTACAACTAAGGCAGCTGGAAATACTTAAGCTAGAAGAGAAACGAGAACAAGCTAAAATAACTCATGCTCATCACCAAGCATTAGTAAAAGCTTCTTTTGATTTAGACATGATATCCAGAAAGGACTTTCAGATGGGAGATCTAGTTTTAAAATGGGACAAGGCTCATTAGGAAAAGGGAAAACATATGAACTTTCAACGAATGTGGCTTGACCCTTTCCAAATTGCAGAAATCATAGGTCCATCTACTTTTATGTTACAAGATTTAACAGGAAAAAGAGAATCTTTACCTGTTAACGGGCAGATCCTCAAAAAATACTTTCCATAGGTGATCATTCTTCTATTTTTGTAGATTAGTTTTTCTTTTATTTTCATAATAAAACCAATTGTAAATGGTTACATTTGGAATTCACGAAAAACATAAGTATTTCTTTTATATTTTGTTTTTCGCTTGTATAAATAGAAATTATTTGGAAAATTGGTCATTATTATTCAAAGATACAGTCAAAGGCTATAAGCCAGAATATAATACTAGTTTCAACCTTGTAAATTTTGATAAAAAGCAACCTTTAGTAGGAATTTGTTTTATATTAGCCAAATGAAATGTATCAATAACAAAACAAATATTCTCTGTAGAAAAGCTCTTTCCAAAAACTCTACCATTGTCGTCCAGAGCTATTCTTAAGGAAACAATGACTTCCTCCCCACCTAGGAAATTACGAGCTTCAAGGAATAATCCAACCATACACTTTAACTTAAAGAATAAGAGGTCTCATCACGAGCCAACTTATCATGATCATAGATATTATAGCTTGCTGACTTTGCCAAAACTGCATACCACAATAGGGCAATGACTCAAGATTGTTGCAATCAAAAGGCAAGGGGTCTCATCACGAGCCAGCTTGTTCAACAAAGCTATAAATCAAGTGAGTGGCACTGTCATAATTTGGCTACCAAACCAAGGCATTGTTCTTTAAGGATTAAAAGAAAATGAAAGCAATAAGCGTGGATATGGATTTCTCTTTGAAAACTGTATATTTCTCCAAGTGGGATACAGGATCATTGCTGGGTAACAGGTAACCCTATCGAGGCTATAAACTCCTGATGGTAGCAGAGGCTCTACCTATGACAAATGAGCAAATTTAAAACTGATTTATAGTGAAGGCTTTGTTTTTATCTTTATAAACCAATTAGTGACTGATGTAGATATAGTGACTAGCTCTAGGAAGTAAATAACCATAGTTAACATAGAAGAAACAAACTATCATAGATAGCTAAAATAATAATGTACTTTATCTTTCTATAATAAAGTTTGATTTTCTAGAAAAACTTCTATTTTGGAAGTTTAGAAAATTCAAAAGAAAAATAGAGATAACTAGTTCTTCCAAGTGAATCGCCAATTGTTGTGGCTAGCAACAACCCCCCTTCTTATTTAGTTTTATCACTAATACTAAATAAGTGGGGACCCTTATTGAAAAATTTAAAAAATTGATTAATGCTTGTATTTCCTTTTTCAATAAAACTTACTATCATAAACTTAGGAGAATACCCTCAAAATATCTAAAAGGACTTAAGTTTTATGATAAGTTAGAATAAAATCATTCCTTAAAGAGCGTCACATCACAAAAGGTAATGAATTCCTTCCTACAAGCAGAATCTCTAAGATTGTGAAATCACGATGCGAAATCACGCATCAAAAGATCCTCATCGCATCGCATGCCTCAACCATTACTTAAGCTGAAATGCCTCAAAGCACCGATATGCGATGGCGCATGTCACAAATCACATTTCGCAGAAAACACATTAACTGATGATTACCACACGCAACAGATTTGTGATATTTCGATCTGCGATATTGCAAAGCAAATCACAAAATCACCTTATCGCAGATCTTCAGGGCTCGTTGTTCGAAAAAGCTTTTTCCATAAACTGATGCCCAATTATGTGAGTTAATGTTAATGAATGAGTTAGTTGGAAATCATTAATGAAATATGGTTTTGATCTAATTGAATAGCCATTTCACATAAGGTGGTATATTTTATATGTTTTCAGCATTTAAAGCTTTCCCTTCACATTTTTCTTATCATTATTCTCACCTCATTTGTAAATGGCAAGAGCAAAGAGCAGAGAAGTATACATAGTAGTGTTCAGGATATTATGGGAAAGAAGGGTAAAGCTCCGAGTTCTGAAGATAAAGAAATGACACCCTTATACATGGACACCACCTGTAACAAAGATGCTGGTATTACTACTTGGGAAGGCATGTACAATCTACTCGAGGAAGAAAATCCCAAGGTAATGGAGGTTACGGCTACTGTAGGCTCACACGGGTCTTCTGCGGCATCTATTATAGAACTAGCATGTTCGTTCTTACACAAGATAGCAGGAATACCCAAAATTCTTCCATACACGGACATAGTGAAATGGGTACTGGATAATGCTGACATCACGTATAGAGAATTTAAAACTCAAAACCACGAACTCACAGATTCGTTATTTTCACAAAATTTAAGCTTTATATCCTCTAAAAAAAAGCGTGCAAGAGACAAAAATCACACCAAGGAACCTCAGATCGAGAAATGGAGGCAGTTTTTGATTGCGCATCGCCAGGCAAAACCCCTCGAGATGGAAAGCCTATAATTTCTCAGTCACTTGTAAACCCAAAAATTTGTAGGAGAAGGCGCTAAAGGCGAAAGACAAAACTTGAACTCCAAAACCAGTGGTATTTATCAGGGATATCCTCAAGAGGCATGTAAATATCTACCAAATGTACAACATCTATAGACAAACTAAAGACAAAAGGCTCAACAGAAAGCAGAGTCCATCAAAAGGTTAACCAAGTTGAATTGGGATTCTTACTGAGTGTACTTGGTAAAACCACATAGCTAGTGCATGACTCTCAAATGTATCATCAATTTTGCTGAGAAGATGGCGCCAGCACTTGCCGATTCCATTTTCGCAGGATAGCTAAAGTCGGAAGTCGGCCAACCAACTCTCCTCAAGCAAATGTTGAATGCTTGCGATTACAAGGAACAGATACACAAATAGTTAGTTGTTAGTTTTAGTTTTAGATTCAGTTTTAGTTTTAATTTTGCTTTATTTTTGCCTGAAATGAGGACGGTCATTTAAACTGCATCCTACATTTTTGTAATAAATTGTTTTTTATTTAGTTAGTAGTATTTAAACCCTTCTCATGAATTTAGAGAAGGGTCTTGAAATTTGTCAAAAACTTGTCCTCAGAAAATGCATTTTTGCACCCTCCGAGGAGGTTTTGATGAATGAATGGAACAAGATTTATTGATATCTGCGTTTAATATCTACTACTGATGTTGCAATTTTGTACTCCTAGTGGATGTTGGATTAAGAAGAGATAAATCATTATTGCTTGAAGCTCATGAGTAGAACTAGTTACAAATGGTACTTCTATCTCTTAACTATTTATGCTTATGTGTTAAAGTGATATTCATGTTCAGTTATTTATATATGAATGCGTGAATGCTTGAGTTATCATTTGGCACTTCTATATGGTGATAGCTATTTGTTTATGCTTAATATATGAGTAGCTTATTATGCGATATGTTTTTCACAATTGTTTCGTCTAACTTTTTATATGAAATGGTTTATCTTTATTGAATTCTTTTCTTGTAGCAATTGAATGATCTTTATTACCAATTTCCATTTGAAATCATTTTAGATCACATAACTGAAAGATTACACCTTGGGTTAGTTTAGAATTAGATATTTCTATTTATTAGAATACCATTTCATGTTGTTAGATTAGATTTAGAATAAAATCATTTTACTTTGAACTTATTAGAAAGGAAATATCAATTCTTGACACACACACATAAATTGGGAAACTGGTCCCATATCCCCAGTTGGACCCACTATACCAAACGAAAAAGGAGATGATAACCAAGGTATGGACCGGGTGGGTATCCCCCTTGTTGTAGACCCGATTTTCGGGGCTTCAACAGGACTCCAGAAGCAACAAAGGCCTTTGAACATATTAAAGAGGCAATGTGCCAAGCACCGATCTTAGCTACACCAGACTTCACAAAAACCTTTATTGTGGAATGTGATGCTTTAGGAAATGGAATTGGTGTTGTTTTAATGTAAGATGAAAGACTCATTGCTTTTGAAAGTCATCCAATCAAGGGAAAGTTTTTACACAAATCTATTTATGAGAAGGAAATGTTGGCAATACTACATGCACTTCAGAAATGGCGTCCCTACCTAATGGTAAGACACTTCAAGGTAAAAATGGATCACGATAGCCTTAAATATATTTTAGAAAAAATATTATCCTCTTAAGAGCAACAAAAGTGGGTCACAAAGATGTTGGGTTATGACTTTGAAATCATCTACAAAAAAGGGAAGCAAAATGTGGTGGCAGATGCACTCTCAAGAAAGGATGAGGATGTGGAAGCATTGTTTCATGTTATTTCTATTATCCAACCAGATTGGATAAATGAAGCAAGGGATGAATGGAAGAAGGACGAAGAAGTGTGGCCACTCATTCAAAAGTTGCAGAAGATCCCAATTCAAACAATATTGCCAGAACTTGAGGAGGAAAGATTAATCATATTGGAACCTGGAGCAGTCACAAAAATAAGAACCAGATAGCTATGAAATCGATCAATTTCAAAGTATCTCATCAAGTGGAAGAAATTACCCGCTGAACATTCCACATGGGAGGACAAGAATACTCTATAGAAGCATCAAGAACTACTCAAGCGTTGAGGACAACACTTTTTGAAGGAGAGGGGCATGTTAGGCCCCTATACTAGTAGTGTAACCCCTTATTGTTAGTATTACATCCCCCTTATTATATTTTTGTACCCATGTAGTCCCCATATTGTTACTATTGTGCCCCATAGAAGCCCACTATTTTTATTATTGTTCCCTTACATTATTATTGTTATGTCAGCTCTGATTATATTATGACTCCTTAGAATCCTACATATAGAAAGGAGGTCTTGTAATTTGTATCATAAAATAATCATTCATTTGTGTAATGTAAAGGAGGTTTCCCCCTCGAAGAGGCTAAATTCTAAGGCGTTGATCTATCTTTTCTATCCTTTTGTGAGCTAGTTTCATAACATCCACATGCAAGTTGCCTTGGGACAGAATTGAGCAGGAAAGAAACCAACACAAAGGTAAAACTAATGACAAAGAGAAAGGTAAAGCACCTGAATCTTCTCACTATGTTGTGGCACACTGTAATATTGGAGTAAATGAAGGCTTATTTAATGCTTCACTTGCTTCTTGGAAAAATGATTGGTTGCTTGATTCAGGAGCAACTTTCCACATGACTTTCAGAAGAGGTTTTTTGAAGAATTTAATAACAATGTTGATGGAGCAGTATACTTTGCAGACAAATGAAAACTCAAGCCATTAGGGCTTGGCACAATCAGGCTTAAATTGTTTGGTCTTCCAGACTTTCTTCTGCATCATGTTTTATATCTCCCACAGATGAGGAGAAACTTGCTATCTTTGGTACACATCCGCTAACAAGGACACTTCATTCATATGTTTGATGGCAAACTTTAGGTGAGAAAGCATCAGAACACTCACTTGTCATGACAGGGATAGAAGAAGAAAGGCTTCTTAAGCTGCAGGGTACCTTTGCCAGTGAAAAAAATCTCTCATACAATTCTCATTATGAAGAAGGTACATTTCCATCAAGTTTATTATGGCATGCTAGATTTGGACACTGGAACTATGAAAGCCTCCACTTGTTGAAGAAAAATGGTGTTACTGGTTTGCCTACAATTCCTAGGAAACTTAAGCAATGTGATGCTTGCATTCTAGGAAAGCATAGAAAACAATCTTTTCATGATTCACATTCTAGAGCACATAGAAAACTTGAACTCGTTCATTTAGATTTATGTGGTCCAATTCCTGTTACTTCTACAAATGGAAATAAATATATGATGACATTTATTGATGACTACACCAGAATGTGTTGGGTTTATTTATTGAAGAAAAAATCTGACGTTTGTCAAACATTTAAGAACTTTCATACATGGATTGAAAATGATGCACAATCTCATATTGGATCTATTCGCACTGATAATGGAAAAGAATACACTTCAATTGGATTTGAAAACTATCTTCACCAACATGGGATCAGACATCAACAACTATGTGTTAGAAAATTATATATTACAGAGCAATGGAACACATAGAATATTGCATAAATATAAACACAGAAAACGCATAAAACCAAAGAGACACAGATATACATGGTTCACCTGGTTTGGGCTATGTCCACCCTGAATAGCCAGTCCTTCCTTTCTATTATCTAGCAAAATGAAGAGGCACAACCTACAGCAAATCCACTGTAATATCCTCTGTTTTCTCTCACAGACTCACCTCTCTGTTTCTCGCTCAGAGAATACACATCTATTACACAACCTCAATAAAATGCCCTTATACAAAGAGAGGGGTTGCCTTCTAGGGCAAAAAACCCTAAACTAAACATAAGTTCTACCATCAGATTATCCGCCTAATGAATGGCCTAGATTGACTAGAAATTACTATACTTTTACAAGGAAATTTTACATCTATTTTTAGCTTCGG